>JABUQX010042214.1:0-21701 GCA_015478945.1 Trachelipus rathkii
ACTTATATAATCATATATACTATATAAAACTCTATATATACAATACTAACATTACCTACCTCAATCATATATAATCCAATACTCCATACCTATATATATATATATATACTTACTATAAATATATATATAATAATATATATTATATTAAATATAATATACTATATATATATACTACTACTAAATAATAATAACAGTGATAAGATATTTACTATATTATTTTATTATTTGATAAGTAACTATTTAATAATAATATCTATACTTAATATCTTTTTATTTTCAGTGTATAAATTCATACGCATGTTATACTTTATTATATGAGTGAACAAATTCTTTTGTAATAGATATAGAAGTAGAATTTTGTTATAATGATATATATAACTGGTCTTCAGGTCCTACAGTAAACAAATCGTAGATATTTGAATCAGACTTAAAGTATCTAAGATGGGTAATTTAACATATTTTTTTTTCTTTTTTTTTTTTTTTTGAAGTTAATTTTTTTTTTTTTAACTAAAGGAATTACCATAAGGTTAACCGCAAAGATGGCAGAGAGATCGGGCTTACTCTTCTCGGCCTCCCGGTGACGAGGAACGGGACTTAATCCCCACCCCATCCGGAGATGGTCTCGGACCCGCTCTTTGGTCTCTTGGGTGATCGCAGGGAGAGTTCCTCTCACACCATCTCCTCCAGGGGCTATGAAAACATCACCCCCTCTGCCCCTCTCCGTCACCGGCTCGAGCACCCCCTATAAAAAAAAACTTAAAAATGTCCAATAAAAAAAAACAAAATAATTTATACTTCACTAACATTTCTAGGTATAATGGCGTGCGAGCCGAAACGAGAGAGATAATTTTAGGTGTGTGTGGACTTCTCATTTCGACCCGAGGGATAGGCTCAGTGCAAGCGCAACCCGCTTCGCACATACATCCAAAGACCAAAGACGCGGTGAGTTTTAGAGCAGCTCAATCCCGGAGGGGGACTAGTCCCACCCGTCGTCCACCGGCGAGCCGAGAACCCCGACTCCTGCCATCTCTTTGCGGTTTACCCTAGGGTATTCCCTTAGTTAAAAAAAAAAAAAAATTCGTTTAAATAAAAAAAAAAAACAAAAAAAAAAAAGTTAAATCCATCCTTAGAATTTTCGGCTGATTCCACAATCATATAATTTGTTTTTACTGTAGGACCTGCCGTTTTCTAGCTACATACTGTGAGCATTAAAAAAAATCTGACCGATTCTATATTATATCTTTTTATCATATTTATAAATATTTATATATATTTACATACTCCACATATTCACTGTTTTTATATTTTTTAATATTTAATCAGGAATATATATTATATATATTTAAATATGTATGATTATTATTATATATAGTATTATATATATATATATATATTATAATATATATAAACTAAAAAATTAATAAATTGAATTGGAAAATAAATCAATTTTAAGCTCCACAAAAATTAAAAAAAAGTAAGTTCTTTTTATTACCAAATCGAATTTTTAATTTTTCTAATTTGCTATAAAAATTATTACCAAACTTTCCAAAGAATAAATTATTTTGAGGGCTGTGTTTTTAGAAACATATATGATAATATATATATATAATAATAATATATATCTATATTTTTTTTTTTATTTTTAATATATATTTCATATATTGCTTATTATCTTTATATTATAATATCATTATTTATATATCCCCATATTATATATATATGATATTTTTTTATAAAAGTTATTATAATAATTAAATAATCAAATAGTATTCCAAAGAATTACTATTTCTCTTTAATAAATGAAAATTTAATTGTTAAGGATTCATTTCATGTTTAAGGTACAACTTTAGTCAAGCTTCATTTATTTTATCATCATGAGATCATTAATTAAAATAATTTATTAAATATAATATTTTTTCCGTTGTTCTTTATTTTTAGTAAATTTTCAATTAGTAGCAGTAAAAATCTAATTCATTTGATTTTTCATACAAACTAATTCATTTTTTTAATTATACTATTACTAAATCATATATCTAATCTCATTAATTGATTTAATCTATTAATCTATATATTATTATTATTATTATTAATTATTATTATTATACTTAATTATATTTTAGTATATTTATTTATCTTTCATTATTATATAATTATTTACCTCTCTCTCTCTCTCACTATATATAATTTAATTATTATTCTAATATATTTAAGTTCATTCCATGCATACTAGACTAGAGTTTCTTTTTTAATCACTCTGACACTTACTTTCTTTTCAATTCTAATATTCTAATATTCATCTGAATTAATTCTTTCATCTTTTCTGTAATTATAATATTTGCAAATGCAATTGTTGTGTTTACAAGGAGACAAAAATCAAGAGGTGATGATAAAGTGCAAAGCAAATATCAATAAAGTTTATTTCATCGTTATATAAATTTATCTAAGTGATTTCCAAAAAGATTAAATTGCTATTCTGTTTGTTCGTATGTGTATCAAAAAAACCTGATGCAAAATATAAATATTTCTACTTTGATTTCTCGATTGATAATTAAATTTAATATATTCATTATTATGTCTTACATTCTTCATGTCATTATTCAAATCAGATTAATCTTATATTTATGTGAGTTCTTATATTTCGTTATTAATAAAGAGCTTATTATAGATAAGTTTATATTCCATTTATTTTTCCTAAATTAGCGCTTCCTATAAATCACTTACTTTTATATTTTCTTAAATTATTATTATATAATATAATATTTTCCTAGGTATAATAATATTAAGCGTTATTTTTCTATTATACTTTAATGAACATTTTAAACATTTTTTATGTTGGTAATAAGAACTGATTAAAAAATGATAAAAATTATATTATTAATACATATTTTAGGTCATTTATAAACTCATCTAATTCACATCATTAAGAGAAACAAATGCGTGAGCAAGTTAGTATTTTGTATTCAACCTTATAATTAGTATTATATGAATTTTTATTACCATTAAGGATAATTTATATAATATATATATATATATATATATTATATATATTATATATATATATATATATATATATATATATATATATATATATATATATGAAAATTAAACTGTCCTTACGCAATAAGGCAATATATTTATGACAGACGTGAGCAAATAATAATTAATTTGTACTAATAGTTCTAACACTTTTATCATGCTAACCTTGGCCTAAGAACGATATGAATGCATTTGGGTGTATCATCAGCATAAAAATATTTCAAAGCTGAATTCCTTCATCCACAGCTTTTGATTCTCCAAAGAAAAGAGAGAAGTGGTTGATCTGGCACTTGGAATCGCTGATTTGGTGGTGCATGGGGTAAGCTTCTGTGCGATGTAATCAGTGCGTTCTCGAAAGAATTTAAGGTCCGATAGTAACATGACCTCTCTTACTATGAGAGAATTTCCATCTCACTTTTTCTCTGTGGCTTTGTGCAAAGTCTTGCATAAATTGTGTGCAGGTTTGAATATCCTAAAGATGTGGCATAGGTCATGTATCAGAGGGAGGTATAATTCATCACTTTATTATAGTATTTTTTTTTGGAAGGAAATACAGACAACGCCTTCTGATTTAGCATAAATAACATCCTATTTTCCATATTTTAGTATTGTATGGAATAGTAGTGTATACAGTATAGTAGTGCATGGAATATCATAGCGACTGATTTTGTGTGTCCTCCTTGCTCGCCCCACTGAAGGTGCTCTCACATGGGAACATAACATTTATCAAATTAATCAGAAGCCAAAACCTTGTTCTCTTTGGTGAAGTCGAGATATTTATGCCGCATGTGCCCAGGCAATAAATTCTTATCAGCATATTGAGGTCCTTCTCTGGCCACCATCGTTGAATTAGACTAGCAGAGACGTCCATCATTACTCGCTTTCAGTTGAGAAACAAATATTTATTAGCTTTAAGAGCATCAAGGCCTTATAACTATCGGTAACAGTATTAGTTTTGAAGTGATGAAAAGTGTTTGGTTTCCCAGGTTGATTCTTTTTGAAAATTAACAGGTGGGGAGTCCACCCAACGGCCAGTTACCATCGATCCAAACCGTTCAAAACTCTGCATCAGCGAGTTTTTATCTTCTTGGAAAAATTATCCTTGCTTCCACACGACAATGCGAGTATTTTCCTCCTTATTAGCCAGTAACACCCATATCTAACTATTACATCACAAACTCTGGCCTAATACTTTACTCTACTACTTTTCTAAGATCTCTGACTTGGAGCGAAAACTAATATATATATATATATATATATATATATATATATATATATATATATATATATATATATATATTATATATATATATAATAGATATATATATATATATATAATATATATATATATAATAATAAATATATACTATATATATTATTATATTATTATTAATATATATATATATTATATATATTTATATATATATATATATATTATTATATTATATATATATATATTATATAATATAATATATATATATATACTGGTATATACATACATATATATATATATATATAAATATATATATATATAATATATATTTATATATATATATATATATAATATATATAATTATATATATATATAGTATATATATATAATATATATATTTGAAGTTGGTGTAAGAAGAGAATTCCAATTATATAAATTAAATTAATGGTTCTCACTTATTGTGAAAATGTCTTTCCTGACACAATAACAATTCCAGTAATATACCTTCAATTTAACCGCAGCAAACCTAGAAAGTTAATTAATATTTGTTATCTAGTTACATAATAAAATAAGGTGGTTTTCAAAAATCAGTGATGAAACACTATTGCAAAATTGTGTCAACGTTTCACGTACTAGAAATTGTAAATATACTTTACAATTAAAGTTTGAAACATTTTATGGGAATCTCGGAAACGTAGGAATGAAATAATGATAGCACAACTAGACCTAGTAGAGTACAACTAGGCCTATTAGAGTACAACTAGACCTAGTAGAGTACACTATCGAAATTGAGAACTTATTCCTTTCAAATGCAAGAAAATTGTGAAAGCTACAAGTAATTTTTGGATATATTTATTATAAAATAATAAAAAAAAATTATTATTTTTTTTTTTTATTTACAGATTTCTAGAATTAAATTTGTATTTTCCAAATGATATATTATTTAATATATAAAAATAAGTTGCATGCATATATTCAATTACCCATCATTATTAATATTATATGAAAATTTTTATTTGTTTTATTATTATGAATTTCAAGGTAATCATATTTTCAAAGAAATTAAAGTTTAAAGTATTTCAATTCTCAAAACCTTTCAGAATAATTATCACGCTTCAATAATGAACAAATGATTCCATGAAACAGAAATATTTGAATAAACATTTTAATAACTGGAAGCACCGGTTTTACAATTACATTAACATTAATATATCCATTACTACTATTTTAAATTATTCACAATTATATAAATAATACTGTATCATAATTTATAAATCATTAAAAATTAACAGTGCATAATTTATTAATTTATTTATTTTGATATATTTACATTTTACAAATTTTATTTATCTTAACATTAACATTTCGAGAAGGAATTAAGCGTTCACAACTAAGTACTTCACTAAATTTCATTATAACGCATATTCTAAAAATATCTAGTTTAATATAACTCATATTTTGTCTTCATTTCTTGTTCATTTGTCTTCTTATAGTCCAAAAGAGACAATTCAGGTCGCACTTCACGCGCTATGTATACAAATTGAAGATCAATCAATTTTTTCGATTTAGCTTCTTGTTTCAATGTTAGGAGTTCTCACAAATGATTTTTTCCTTTTTTTGCACAACTTCCTTTCAACTTGTAGCTCATTAAAGCCCTTTAGCGTTTACCACAAGAACGGACTTGAGCCACGGTCTAATTAAAACAAATCGCCCCCCATGGAAGATGAGAGAATAAACTTTGATCTATACCATGTATCTTATCAGTAGAATAATATTTTTAAAAGCTTTGAAAATAATGTTTCAATCAATGAGGGATAGCAAAGTTTCATTCTGACATCCGTTTGAGTCGTGCACATGAATAAAGCATTGCGAAGTAATGACGTTTTGTAAAATATTTTGAAATATAGCTCTATTCTCGACTAGATTTATAAGACAATGAATTTGCTAGGCAAATCATTTTGAGTCCGATATCATTGAGAGAGACGATTATGTGTAGCATGATATCTTAGTGATACTCCAGAAGCGTGATATAAACTTTCGTCGCAGAGTAATAAAAGCTAATGGAGCTTCATATTTAGTTATTTCACGCAATTATGATTTTTAGACTCATATCATGCGCGATTCCGCCAGCGAGCGACCCATCATTGCTTGAAGATTTAGGCGCCGTTATGTTTTGAATTTATACTTAGAAATTTGAATGTTTGCACCATCAAAATAAACTCATCTCCCACTCATAATTAATAATATATTTAATAGATTTGTACCTATTTTACATATATATATATAATATTAATATATAAGTATATATTATTAAATACTTATATATATATATATATATAATATATATATATAGAAGTAGGATATAATATGTGATTATTATTATTAACTTTAATATATAAGTAACCTTTATTTAGATATATATACTACCCTTTATTATACCCTCACTATCCTCACGTTATATATATTTAAAATAGAACTTTTATGTATTTTCGTTCAAATAATTAGTCACCTAAAATTTTTATAGAATTTTACATTATTAATTGTTTTTTAATTGTTCTCTAAATAGCAATTATTCAAACCCAACTGATTTTAGTTGTTAGAAAAACTTATTCACTACTGGCACTATTTTTGAAATGCAATATGGAAAAAGGACCCACAAGGCATGTATCGAATTAACTACACTTAACAATTAACATGATCGAAAAGATACACGAGGATGTTAACTCACAAAGAACCTTGTATATCATAAATATTCTTGTATATCATAAGTGTTAAAATCATACCGTGAGAAACTAGTTTGAATAGTACAATATATATCTATCTTTTAAAGAGAAATATAAAAAGTTTTCGATTGGGTATGGCACGCGTTACTGGCTTGAAGAATCCGCATTTATATAGAGTCGTACAATCGGAAAGAGCCAGCGGAGATACGGATTACCTCGTTTTGGATGGGATATTAAAATATTCCTGCAAGAGACAAAATATTCACTAATATATATGGTATGAGTATATATTATAATGTATAGGAGCATATGTAGTATAGTATTAAATAATAAATATATTATAATAATAAAAAGTTATTCTAATAAGATTATATATTATATATATAATATAGCCATGAATATAATCAGTAAGTACGATAAGAAATAAACTCTTTAGCAGTTTTATAGCAGCAAGATATGATAGGACTGAGTAGGAGATCCGAATATTAACGGCTGCATTCAATCAAGTTCTACAACAAGAAAATGTGTTAAGTTCCTAGAATTAATCCCTCATTAAAAATAAAATTCGTCCTACACAAGTACGAGTATATACAAATTGCTTGATAACATGCTAATAATCTATGTATGAGAATAAGACAAAGTAATTCATATGGAGCTTTCTATATTTTATTCTGGGGCAGGGTGGGGAAGGGTACTGTGGAAACCCTATATATGAGAATGAGAAGGAAAGATGGCATCGAGATAGGGTAAACAATGCTTTATACCGCGATTCAAAAAAATATCCCCAAATCAAAAGTTTAAAATAATATACATTATAATATGTAATTTAAATATTTTGTTCTAGAGTAGATTTCAAACTTTTCAAACGTATATAAATAAATTATTACCAATTCTAAATAAAGCAGAATATAACAGTGTGAAAACTGTCTGAAAGGAATGAGTCGAACCGCCACCGCCGTTTGTTAGAGAGGAGGGAGGAACAAACTGAGGAAGGAAAAATTCCAGAAAGTGCAAACCACACGCAAGCAAGTATCCGTCATGCAAAGAGGATTAATAATGGGGACAGTAGTGATGTAAACAGTTTCGACGAGACTAGAAAAAGAAATTAAGAAGAGTGTTAGAGAGACATGTGGAGACCTGATACTAAATCGAACAGTGATAGACTCCATCATATCAGGAGAGCGAGGGATGAAATAAACCATCCCCAGAAACGCAACGCATCTAATGTGAAGAGGCAAACATATTAGCGCGCTGGGATGGAAGTATCCTTAGATAGATACTCCTAAGAGCACAAATTGTCATAGAGAGACCTGATAAGAAAGCTATGCTTAGATGAGAGATAAATATAAGCGATCGCTTCAAGGATAGATCAAGAATCACTAAGGTATGCAAGAAAAGAGTATAAGAGCCTTGATGGAGGTGTTTTTAGATGATAGTTGGAGTAAGAGTTAGCGAATATATAAGATCTATAGTCGTCAGTAAGAGTAGAATCAAGAAGTACCGCAGAGTTTTCTTCGAGGCATGAGGAATATATAAGGATACATGTTATTCATTTTTCTCACATAATTAGAGGTGGGCGATGAATGGTTAGAGTAATTGTTCCCAAGATCTCCTAGCAAAAGAATATTAAATTTGTTGGAGGATAGAGAGTTCTATCTGTTCAAATCTCAAATAAGTAAAGGTGGAGAGAGTTACAGTAAGTAATGAGAGGTGATAAAAAGACAAAGTGATCAGTAAAGATGTACAATTAGTAAAAAGTATAGAAAAAAATGTTGGAGGAGGTGGAACAGAACACCGATGTAGGATGACACCGAACTACACTTGACGAGTGAGAGGATGATGGTGGCCAGACAACAGTAATACTTACTATAGAAACAAACGTGAAAAAGATAAGTTATATAGATCTATTTGGAGCATGAATAATTATCCAAAAGTGTAAACAGTGTAAAAAGAGAGCTTTTGAGTGAACCCACTATTCGAAACAAACGATATGTGTTAGGGGACAGAATTATCAAAAAGATTCATTAAATATGCTCTGAGAAGCCAGATAATGACCTAATCGCACCAAAAGTCAGAGAGAAAAGAAAGAGAATTAACTGACGAGCATTCCTTTTGGTTGCCAAACTTACGATTGGAGAGAAAATTAAAAGATTTAAGATTCAAATTTTCCCGTTAAGGGTACATTTGAAAGCTTTGGAAAGAACAGAGGTTACAGCTATACTACGATAGTTGAAGGCTTGAGAGTGATTCCTCATTCTGTGGCACAAAATTAATGAGCGCATGCTGCCAGCATTAAGACAAATGTTAAAGTTTATTGGCAGAAAGAAAACAGTTTATTAAGGTAAGGTGCAAGGTTAGACGCAAAGTTTTTGAGGACCACAGGAGGAATATCATCATGACAATGCAACTTCTGAATGTTAAGCTTTGTGGCAGAAGAAATAACATTTTTTGATGAAATAATTGTGTTTAGCATCAATAACTGAAGGGAGGTGGAAAAGGAGGAATAGCTTCGGAATCAACTAGAATCGAGTGCCTTAGATACAGAGATTTGAGGGAGGAGTTCAGCTTTAGGGAAATGTATGACAGCAGTAATGCTATCAGAAAACATACAAGAGGAAAGGAATAAAAAGAACCAAAGTTAGAAAAAGATGGTGAGGTAGAGGAACCAGAAAGATGGTGAGGTAGAGGAACCAGAAAGATTGCTGAATTATCTATTCAGAAATAATTTTTTAGTATCTCGAAAAGAGGGAACAGGAAGAAGAAAGAATTTCAAGAGTTTGAAGACTATGGTAATTTCTGAAGGCAGCGTTAAACCATGAGTTAAACCATGGTGTATTAGCTATAATTGACTGGAAAGCTAATAAAATGCACGCCTCCTCGGTTAGTCGATATGCACAAACCGAGAAACCTTGATCATCAAAACTAATCAATTCACGGGAAATTAAAGAAGTAGGACCGCATGTCCAACCAAGTAGTAGCACCAAAAGTACAAAAAACATCTTCAAAACGAAGGTGGGAACCTTTCCAGCGAAATATATGAAGAGATAGAACAGAATACAAAGATCAGAAAGTTATCGGAGGAATGCGGAGACGGAAAGAGTTTACCAATGTAATGAGAATGATTGCAAGTTAAGATCTAGTATGTTGGGTTCATCTATCAGACGATCAGGGATACGGGTAGGGAGCTGGACCATGTGTTCAAGGTTGTTCTAAATAGGAAAATGGTAAGCGAGCTTATCAGCTGTGTCCTGAAAAGTAGAAGAAAGCCACTGGCGTTGGTGAACATTGAAATCACCAAAATTGATAATTTCTGAGAAAAGAGAAAAAGAGCAAATGTATTGATAATTTCTGAGAAAAGAGAAAAAGAAGGAGAATGTTTTCAATTCTGGAATTTAGGATATCAAGTAGAATTAGGGGGGAGGAGAAGATGAGAAGAGAGAGAGAGAGAGAGAGAGAGAGAAATGAGATGATAGAGAAAGAAAGGAGTATTGAGAGATGAGAGAGAGAAGAGAGAGGATAATAGGGAGAGAGCAATAGACAGATTAAGTTGAGGGATAGAAAATTGAAGATGTATGAAAGAAGAAAATCCAGAAGAAAAGTAAAGTTCATTAGGTGAATAAAGGATTGACGATGGAGCAAAGAAGATGAAGAAGAGATGAGAGAGAGGAGAGAGGATGAGGGAGAGAAAGAGAGAGGAGAGAGGAGTAGAGAGTAGAGGAGGAGGAGACGCACCGATGATGAGACGCAGGGAAGACGAGAGAGAGAGAGAGAAGCAGAGACAGAAAGAAGAGAGATAGAGAGAGAGAGAGAGAGAGAGAGAGAGAGAGAGAGGAGAGAAGACGAGAGAGAGAAGAGAGAGAGAGAGAAGAAGAGAGAGAAAGAGAAGATAGAGAGAGAGAGAGAGAGTAAGGAAGAGTAGGTAGGAGCAGTAGGATAACGGCATGCGAAGCAAAAGGATACTAATCTTTGGAACTAGAAATGAAAAGATTATGAAGACGACTTTAAGAAGGAGAGAGATGTAAAGGAAGGAGGGAGGCAAGGTAGAACATTTGAAAGGGAAGACTGGGATACATGAATGGAATTTATTTAAGAAAGAGAACCATGTAATAAGGGCAAAGTCGGGAAGTGTATCCGAGGCGTCACCAATACCTACCTTCATTAGAGGCCAACAACTCCATTAATGTGGGACGTTCCAGGGCGAAGGGTTTATGATAAGTGAAGAGGTTTGAAGAAAGCCGTCCCACCTTGGCTTCCCTCCCACAGTAACCCTATCTTCTTGTTCGTGGTGCCATTTTGTTTCACAATATGATCCTTACCAATGTGTGTGTCTAGTGTGCTCTGTGTCATGGTGGTGTTGCTACAAAAGACGTTCCTACTGCGACCAGAATTCATACTCATCTCTACTCATCACACACTTCCCTATTGGTAGACATGGGGTGAAAATAGAGGCTGTAAAAGAGAAGACGAACCAATTGAAAGTTTATAAGCTGAGAAATGTTTCACAACAAACTCTAAAAACTATCACACCAATATCCAAATTGTGGGGAATATATTTTTCATCATTATAATTTCGAAGTCCAGTTTCACATCTTTACTATAATATTATATATAAAATTATATATATTATATAATATATTAATAATTTATAATTAAATATATAAATATATAATATATATATCTATAATAATATTAATATATTATATAATATTATATTAAAATATATATATTATAAAATTATATATAATATTATATTATATAATAATAATTATAAACCTATAATTATAATTTTATGATGAAACGAAAATTTTCCACAAAGAAAGGAAGATAAAATATAACAATAAAACAAACAGGCCTCTAACAAATATAAACAAATGAACAAAGAGACATCTAGTAGGTAAGAGCATAAAATGCCAAAAGAAAACAAAATAAACAATGATCATGATTCCTATTATTAAAAAAAGAAAGGAAAAAGGAAAAAGATTCAAAATAATTTATCTCTTTAAAGAATGAGAAGATAATTGTACTTGTATACTTTTTAAGTTATATTTTATGTTTAGAATATACTTTAGTTGTGAATTAGAAACGGAGTAATAAATTGAAAAAATTTAATATAGAAAGAAATAGAAATTTTTAATTATTTTAAAATATGTCTAATTTTCCTACCAGTTTTTAGTATTAAAAAAATTGAAATAAATAAAAAAATAAACTTTTTTTTAATAAGAAAAAGGGGGGGAATTAATATATATATATATATATAATATAAATATATAATATTATAATTATTAATTATATATATATATATATATTATATTTATAATTAAATATATATATATATATATAATATTTTATAAAATAATAAATAATTATAATATATATTAATATATAATATATATATAATATATAATATTATATATATATTATTAAATATGTTAATAGATGGTTTATGGGGATATAAACACTCCTTTAAATTCTCTTTTATAAGATGCAATTTTTCTTCCTCATATATATATATATATATATATATAAATATATATAATATATACTATTATATATATGTATATATTATATTATATATATATAATATAATATATAATAATATTATATATATAGATAATAAAATAATATTATAAATTATAATATAACGGACTATTTTTAATAATTTATATCATTATAATGATATACGAAATAATTATATTTTTCATCTATTACATGAATTTAAAATAATAATATACGATTAAACGTAAAAAAATAAGCTTAAAAAATAATTATTATATATATATATATCAGATAGGTAGCGTAAACTATGTAGGAAACTAAATAAAAATAAAATAATGTTAAATATTATATACATGGACGTATCCAGAATTTTATTAATCCGGGAGGAGAGGGCAACAAAAATCGTTCGCAAATTATATAAAATTTATAATAAATTAAAAAAGTATATTATTTTATAAGTAATTATATATATATAAAAATAAAATAACTATATTTTAATAATAATCAGAGAATTATATTATTATATATGGTGTAACCCACTGAGTAAATTATTATCTTATATTATATATATAAATATTATTACTCATTATTATTTATTAACCTAAAAGTTAGGTTACTGAGAGAACAATATGGAAGGGAAAAGGAAGACAAATATTAATATCCCTATAGAACATAAGAGTGAAGAAAAATTAACTATTATAATTATCTAAATCATCTTATTAAATTGTCTCCAATTGTTAAATTTTATCGCTGACATGAGAGTGAGCGAGAAGTTCGTGGATAACAACCTTCCCATGTTTGAATTTCAATATTATCGAAATGTAATGAAGGAGAGAACCGGGCAAGTCCATTACAGCTTTATCCATTTAATCTCTCTAATTATGTATTCTCAGTAGATTTTCAGAAAGTCTTAATATTGAAAGCTTCTTTCAATAACTGAAAATGGCTTAAGATACGCCTGCGGTACATAATTGCCAGTATTTGCAATAAAATTTAAATATTTGAAAATTGTGACCTGCTAACAAGATATCTAGTTCATCATTCTATTTTGTCTGTTTTTTTGGGTCTGACCTGTTGCTGTCGAATGTCTCTATTCTCACTTTCCAAAAGAGTCCAATGGAAAATAGCTCTTTCCACTCAGAGTCACAAATAATTGATCATTTTGGGCACTTTTAATCGAGAATCCTTCCTTGAAAAAAAAATACTATCATATCTCTAGGCGTTCTCATTGCCGCACGAGAGCACAATTTCCCACAGTTCGTGTTTGAAACAGAATTGGAGGAATGTAATATACTTATCATATCATAATCATACGTGATAATTATACAAATCGTCACAAAAATGGTATAAAAATGTGATAGGTGTGCAAGTATATATTTAAGTCTGTGGTCTGCCAGATGT
This sequence comes from Trachelipus rathkii, assembly GCA_015478945.1. NCBI lineage: Eukaryota > Metazoa > Arthropoda > Malacostraca > Isopoda > Trachelipodidae > Trachelipus > Trachelipus rathkii. The sequence goes on from JABUQX010042214.1 coordinate 13,870, forward strand.
GAATGTGGTCTGTATTTTTGGTAATTTGGTTAATTTCTTATAGTTATATAGCAGCGAATTTCAATACTCAGTTCGAGAAAATGCAGGATGGCGCATTACACATACACTAGCTTGTAAATCAAATAAAACAGATGCGTGAAATTCTGATGATGCATTTTCTCGACGAAGATTTTCAAAGTTTAGTTTTGAAGCGTAATGGGATTACCGGAAGATTGGTACCCGTCAAGCCGAGAGAGTATATATATAATATAAATTTTAATAATATCTAACATTTTTATTTATTTTTGATGTAATGATTATTAAAATTTTTTAGTGTCTAGTAAAATTTCGGGGGGCCATGGCCCCCCTGGCCCCCCTTCTAAATACGCCACTGTATAATTATAATAAACGAAATTTATATATATACTATATATATATTAATATATAAATTAAAAAATGAGTATCTCGCCAATATTTCACCAATGTCTGGAGTATATATATTATTAGTCAAAATATATATTATATATGTTATATATATAATAATAATAAGTAATATAAATATATCACTTATACCATATAATAGTTTATTATATATATTATATTTTATATGCGCGAGAATTATTATGTTATAATACACAATAGATAAAAATTATAATAAATTGTGAGCGAGGCTTTTGAAAGATCAATCGCCTTTCCTCATTCAGCTCAGCGTCTAAAACGAACCCGAAATGATTGTTTTATAAATGCTTATAATAAAGTGAGCCTGAGATGAAGAAATGCGGATGATCTTTCGAAAAACAGGGCCTCGCTCACAATTTATACTTTGTTTTTATTTCTGTATTTATTAATTAATTTATAATAAAACACATGCGGGTCATAATATATATATATGTCTATATAATTATATATATAAGTATATAAGAATATTTATTATAATTATACTATTTCTGAAGATATTATATTAGGTTATATTATTAAATTTATATACATAATAATATATTAAATATATATATATTAATTATCGAGCTCTATATATAAAAATTATCTATATATTATATTATTATATATATTATATTCTTCTCTGTCTCCCCCAATCTAAAATCTGAATGAATTATCTTTCTTCCTTTTATGCTGAAATAATAGATGATATATTTGGTGAATGATAATATATGTAAGAACTACTCGATAATATTCTAGTATATATAATATATTAAATATATATATATAATATATATAATATATATATATATATATATTATATATATATATATAGATATATATATAATGAATAGTAAATATTTGGTGAGTGATAATGCTATCGATTACTTTAGGTAAAATGTTTAATCCTTTGAACACATATACAGCAATAATATTAACATATTAAAGGGATATGGATTGCAGTCATGCTGTCAACATGGAGCCAATAGAAAGCTCCTATTGAATTAGGTATTATAAAAAACATTAAAACGATTTATTATTTATGTTTATGCCCATTTGAAATTATTCTGCATATCGCGAGAGTAGAAAAAATAACTTATATGAATTGTTCGAAAATGTACAATCGCAATTTGAGAAGGAGCTTTTGAGTGAGAATAACACGTATACTTGCTTGATCAATCTCAAAGGTGAAGTTCTACATCTGGATAAGGATCACATGCAAAATGAACGAAAATTGAAAAAAAGCTATTGTACCCTTCTTATTCTCAGTATCTTCCATCTGATTAGCACCCTAATTGGGCGAGGTTTTGGAAACCTAAGTAGTTAAATGGTATATCAATACATATCCGGAGGGGAATAAGTCCAATTTAAGATATTGTATCATCTAACGGCTATAAAGTGTAAGGGCTCCGTCGTGCTAAAGGAACATACTGTTCCAATCATTATTGACATAGAAAGTTCGTTTTGCAAAAATTGAAGATATATGGGCTGTTATAGATGATTTGGTATGACATCAGGTCCAACTTCTGATTGATGCTATAACGAACAAAACGCTTGGCCAGAAAAGATGTTAGAAATTTGTTTCCACAGTAATATGTGGATTTTCGTCAGCCAACCTATGCCAGTTATTTATATCCTCTCGGGAGAAAGTAGATTTAATTGGTACATACTATGAAAAGAATTATTCTGAGTTTGGCATTTACCCACCTGTCTTTCTTTATGTCAAGTTTTGACATTAGAAACTAACATTAATAGTTGAAAAATGATAAAAATGCAAGCCGCGATGATACTATTTGCTTGTATGTAGATAGAAATTCGTCTTATGTTTATATTAGGGCTACACTCTACCGACACAAGAATGACTAACCTTTAACCCAAGGTTTGTCCATATTACAAAACGACTTCAATAAAAATATAAAACTGCGAAGGAATAAGTATCAGATTTATGCAATTTCGCTAAAGCCTAAATAACTAACTTTGAATCCGATACTGAGCAGTTAGGGATCAGTCGATCGGTATTCTCTAACAAGCAATCACAATACAATTCTTTACAAAATCCGTAAGCGACAAGTCATACCTCGCATATTGCCGTGTAATAAACTATTCTGCCACATTATCTCAACAAGAACACGCTTCTTAACACCAAAAAACACTGCCGTCAGGGTGATATGCTACTTGACTAATGTCTAGATGTATACCAACCGAAAGTGCCCATTTGAAACATCTTTTATATCTACGCATTCTTTGAAAATTGATCAGTCGATGTTAATTTGAGCAAGTAACACTACATGACTAACCGAAGACAATAATACCTGAAAATTATTATATAATATATATTTATAATAATATTATTAAATATATATTAATTATGGATATATATAATATATATCTAGTTATATATAGTATATATATATATATTATATATATAATATATATTATTATAATTATATTTATGTATATAAGGGTTATAAATAATATAATATAATATTATATACATATATATATTTAAATAATTATATAATATATTTTATATATTAGTATGATATATATATAATAATTATATTATTATATACCCTATAACCTAAAATACCTATATTATATAAATACTATTAACCTAATATATATAACCTAAACTCATAAACCCTAATATATAATACTTTATATCACCTTATATAAATATAAATGACAATACTAAACATATTATACTATTAATAATATAATATATAGATAATGTAGAGTTCCATATATATATATATAGAGCTTTATATATATATATATAAATATAAATGATATATAATATAATTATATATAATATTAATATATATATATTTAAAATACAATATAATATTTAATATAAATATATAATATATTAAATATATATATATATATATTAAATTATATATAATATAATATAATAATATATAATATATATATACTATAATATATATATTATAATATAATAATATATAATTTAATATTATATATATATAATATATATATAATTTCACTGATAAATATTTAATAGATAAGTAAATATGAAATAAATAAAATTTATGTAAAATGTTAATGTTAAAATTGTAAACTAAAATAAATATTTCAATCATAAATAATAATAAAATAAGTGAGTATCTCTAAAAAGGTTATAATAAGATCTTATTCATGATATGAAAATTATTCGTTTTTGTAATTATTGAACCAAAAGATGTTAATAATATATATAGTTTGGACACTGTCCAGTATAACAGGTAATTCTATTAATTCAATTTATCAAATTATTAAATATTTCTATATTTGAGAAAAAGTGAGTAAATCTGAAGTGTTTTTTAAAAACACAAATTTAAATATTATTGACTAGAGTTTCTTTGTTTTTTAATATATATATATATTATAATATATTTATTATATATATATATTATATATATAATTATAATATTATAATATATATATATATATTAATAATATATTAATATATATATAATATATAATATATATATATATAGTTTAGTGGAATATTATATATAATATAATATATATAATATATATAATATATATATTAATATATTGTGTATAAAACTCTAAATACCAATATGATATATTTAAAATATATTAAAATTGATTTTTGTATATATGTATTAATGGTTAACATTAACACTACAAAAACTTAAGTCTAAAATCCTTATTTAGAATTGGTGAATAAAACATAAGTTTTAATTATTAACATAGCTAAAGCAATTGTTATTTACTATTTTTTGATTACAAGAAGATGTATTCAATGAATAAATTATGTGTTTCATTGAAGATTTATCCATAAAATATCAATAGGAAGATGAACGACGGCTGTTACAAGAAATCTAATAGAATGGAATGAATTAAAGAAAATCTGATAAAAGGTTGCAGACAGAATGAAAGATAGTGAAAATAAAAGTTTAGAAATTAAAGTTCATTTTGGTGACCTAATTATGCTTTATCAAATAGCTTTGAAGTATCCTTTTCCATTTCCAAATTTTGAGGGTTGGGGGGAGGGCAAGGATTTTTTATTGATTTTTTTTTTATTTAACAAATCATATAATATCCTGCGAGATCTTATTATTTGTGATACTATGTCAGTTAGACTGATGTGATATAGAGACAGGACGTACGTTCAGACAAAAATATTATTATTAATATATATATAATTATATATTTATATGTGTGTGTGTGGGTGGTGTGTGGTGTGGTGGGTGTGTGTGGGGTGTTGTGTGTGGTTTTGTACCATGTATGTAAATGTTAGTAATGTATAGAATGTGTGAGTGTCGAAAGTTCATTTTTTCCAAAAGGATTTATATATCTTCTAACCATGTAATAAAAATCCAAAAATAACAAACCTATGTTTTACAGCTTTGGGAAATGATTGATTATTTTGGAGCCAAATCATTCAGTTAAAACACTTTATCTAATTTTCTAACAATCCATTATCTTTATCACACAAGTTTCAAAATATAAATCTGGAAACTTTTATCAGTTATTTTGAATAGATTAAATAAAAATAAAAAAAAAAAAAAAAAAAAAAAATAATTTGGTATTTGAACAATCTTGACACCATATTCATGATTAGCGTGAGCATGTTTATCATTGGGTCATTGCGAGTCAGCTCCCTTCTGTAAATCACAAACGTAAACAATTGCTTTTGGCTATGTGATTAATAACTATGTTATCCTATGCTGAAAAGGGATCTAGAATAATTTTTGTAAGTGTTATGTAAACCATATACATAATTATAACAAATAAATCAATTTTAATATATTAAATATTCAATATTATTTTAACAAGATTAAACACAATATATATATTATATATATATATATATATATATATATATAATATATATTATAATATATATAATATATATATAATTATTAATATAATATAGTATATATATATATATATATAATAATTATAATATATATATTATATATATATATATTATATATAAAAAACAAGGAAAATGACATTTATCTAATTTGTTAAAATATAACGTTTTCAGAATTTCAGCTATATTTTTCCTAAGCTATTTTAAGAATTTAATAAATTTGAAAATGAAAAGTGACCACACAAGTTATCAGAACATTTTGAAACCGTGAGAAGGAGGAGGTCACAATACATGCCGATGTCACATATAATAGTCATCGGTCGGTGCGCTTATCGGAAAGTTGCTACAAAAACGAATAAAGCTCATAGGAGGGTCGGCGGTGTAGTAACGCATACATGAGATGAAATTGTCTGAGTAACGTAGTGATGGACACAAGGAGACTATATCGGTAATGCATTTTTTATTATTTTATAAATTTAAATATTTTGGATTAATTTTATCTTTTTTTTTATTATATTTTGACCAATTTATTACTTTCCTTTTACTCTAGTAAATTTTTTAAATCAGAAATATATATATATATATACTATAATATAATAATATATTATATATATATATATATATATTATATTATATATAGTATATATATTATATATATAATATATATTATATATAATATATAGTATATATAATAACATATATATATTATATATCATATATATATAAATATATATATAACATATATATAATATATATATATATAATATATATATATATAGTTGTTATGTTATATATATATATATTATTATATAATTTATAATATATATATGATATATATAATATATATATTATATATATATATTATATAATATATATATATATTATATATTATATATAATAATATATATAATATATATATTATAATATATCTTATATATATATATAATATATATCTATACTATTATCCGACTTGCACATGAGAGAGGGGTTATAATATATATAATACTATAATTTATTATCTATTATTAATATATATATTATACTATTATATTCAATTACTATTATATAATATTATATATATATATATTCAGTATTATTGTGGTTATCCTGAAGTAAAATTGCTCAATCAAACCACCCTGATCAATTTTCAAAGAATGCGTAAGACTATAAACGATGTTTCAAATTTGGCACTTTCGGTACATCTTAGAACTAGTCAAGGTAGCTTATAACCTGAACGCAGTTTTGGGTGGTTAAAACTTTTGGTGGAAAGAAAATGTGCGAGGTTACTTGGCAGAGTCTGCCATCTCACACAGGACGGGGGCACCTACGCGAATATGGCTCGCGCATGCACAGGCCCAAGCAATATCAGATATGAACTTTCGCTTACGGATTTTGTAAAAGAATGTATTGTTGATTGCTTGTTAGAAAGAATACCGTCGATGAAATCCTAAACTGCAATCAGTATCGGATCAAAAGTAGTTTATTAGGGGTTTAGAGGGCGATAATTGCTATATCTGATACTAATTCCTCGCAGTTATTATTTTCCTGAAGCGTGTAAATTGGACCAAACCCTTGGTAAAGGAAGTGCATTTCTTGGTGGTCGGTAGAGTGTAGCCCCCCTAATAAATAAACATAAGACGAATTCTCTATCTACATACAAGCAAAATAAGTATCATCGCGGCCTTGCCATTTTTCATTTCACTCAGTGAGAACAAAACTTTCAACCAGATAAAGACAGGTGGGTAAATGCCAAACTCAGAATAATTCTTTTCATAGTATGTACCAATTAAATCTACTTTCTCCCGAGAGGATATAAATAACTGGCATAGGTTGGCTGACGAAAATCCACATATTACTGTGGAAACAAATTTCTAACATCTTTTCTGGCCAAGCGTTTTGTTCGTTATAGCATCAATCAGAAGTTGGACCTGATGTCATACCAAATCATCTATAACAGCCCATATATCTTCAATTTTTGCAAAACGAACTTTCTATGTCAATAATGATTGGAACAGTATGTTCCTTTAGCACGACGGAGCCCTTACACTTTATAGCCGTTAGATGATACAATATCTTAAATTTGGACTTCCCCTCCGGTTGTATTGCCCCATTTAACTACTTAGGGTTTTCCAAACCTTCGCTCCATTAGAATTCTGGTCTTGTGAACTATATGCGAATATAGAAGGAAAGAACGCAAATACATTAAATTTACTCGGTTTCGCATTTGCATGGATGTCATCATAAAAGACGCGTCAAAACGACTTCAGAAGAACAGAACGTGTTATTCTCACAAAAGCTCCAAAATGCGTTGTACATTTTCGAACAATTCATATAAGTTATTTTTACTTTGAAATTTGAATCAATCAAATGGGCAATAAACATAAATAATAAATCGTTTAATGTTTTTAATACCTATCATAGTAGCTTCTTTGGCTCCAGTTTGAGCAGCTGCAATCCATATCCATTGTTAATATTGCTGTATGTGTTCAAAGGAACATTTTACCTAAAGTAATCGATAGCATTATCACCCAAAATATTTACTATTCATATATATATATCTATATAT
>JABUQX010042215.1:0-22500 GCA_015478945.1 Trachelipus rathkii
TTCAAATTGAATATTACATTGTAAAGGAAGTAAGCATCAGCATATGCTTGCTACTCAATAATATAGCTTTAAATATAATTTTTAGTGATGATAATATAGAAATAGAATGTAATTTTAGTTTAATTTCGCTAACCTTTTGCCCAACACTTGTGTTACTAAATAAATGTTCACTTGGGACAAACGAAGATAACGCCGAGCAAGGTGGTTCAAATATTTTTATAATATTTTACATTTGTAGCAATATATTAAACATATGTGTATCTAAGTCATTTAAGGATGAATGTCCTAGTCAACTTATAATATATAAATCATAGAATATATAAATATATTAATATATATATATATATATATATTAATATTTTAATAATTAATTAATTAATTTAGTTATAGGCTAGGCTTAGATATTATAATTCCAAAGCATTTTTGAACCGTAGGTATAGTACACTGCGTCTACTTAGTCATCTATCTATACCTATACAATAATTTATACCCCCCTCATATATGGGTTTTTACTATATTCCTATTTATTTATTCACTTTTTGCTTACTAATATGTCTAGTTTTCTTAATTATACCATCGAGCTCTAATATATCGCTGTATTTATTATGCTGTAATTATATAGTGAGGCTCACTGAGTAACTTTTATTATCTTTTATTCTATTCACCTATTTTTTTATATTTAATAAACAGTGCCATTATCTCTGCGTTTAGCACTATTAGTGGCGTTCGCCAGTCAAAATTCTTTTCCTGATCAGAATTCACTCTTATAATAAGTGTCGGAAACGTGCAAATAATGAGTACAATAATGAGGTAAATATTTATATAAAAGAAAGTAATCATTTGCTCTCAACCATATTCCATACAACTTTATAACTACCATTAATATCCCACTTTTTCTTATTTACTCACGAGGTTATCTATCAATATATATTTACTATTACTTTATTTTTTATATTACTTCTAATATAATAATTAGATACTTCCACTATTAATATTACTTATATATATAATATCTTTCACCTTGATAAAATCTATAAACTATCTATATATCTCTACTTATATATAATTATATAATATATTATATATATTATATATATATATATATATAATTCAATAAATTATAGCTGATGTAGTATATATATATAGTAGACATATGTTCATCACTCATATTATATTTATATATATATTTATTTTTATAATATTATATATATTTTATATTAATATATACTTTACAATTATACTCTATATAATTATATATTATATATATTATTATATTCAATCGCGATCTATATATATATTCTATTTATATTTACTTATATTACTTAATATAATATTTAATATTTAGCCCTCATCTTCGGTGAGTGAGTATCTTAATCATTATTTTACTACAATTCCCTAGTTATACTTATTATAGTATAGTACTATTGATTATATCATGGATTATTAAGAATATTTTTATATTACCTGTAGTAATGAGGTGAGTTTTTGTATATATACCCTTTCATAACTCATATATTTTTGTAAGAATATATAAATATTTATTTAAATAATAACTACCTAACTTCTTATATACAAATATGAGATCGCCCTCTGTTCATGGTAGGTGCCTTGCAGGAGTAGGAGATCCAACGCTGCCACTTCTCCACTAACTGATTTTTCAACTCACACGACAACTTTCTCCACAATTAATATTTTTTTTTAAATTGATTTACATAAATGCATAATTGATATATAACGTAGTAGTTATTATATTTATATTTATCTATATATATTATATTATACTATATTCTATATATTATATTATGATTATTATATATATGTAGATACTTAAAATTATAACATCCTTGGCGTTTATAATACATAATTTAACTATAAATCATCAATATAAATAATATATAATTGTATATATTATTATTATCATTATATATATAATAAAACACATCATCATTCATAAATGAATACATAATTACCTTAATCATAAATTTTTATACATAATATTAGTATATATATATAATTGGTATATTTATAGGGTTATATATTTATATATAGTAATATATATTATATATAATATGGCACTGATATTTAGTATATCAAACGGATATTTTTTTTTCTTTGAGATGTTCTTCGTTACGCTAGGAGAGAGAGGGGGCAAATGTAGGGGAAGTGCTTATGCTTACCCTGCCCCCCCCTCCACTTTTGTAATGTCCCTCACGTATACATTCGTTGTTACTCACAATCCGATAATCGCAAAACGGTCTTTTGAAAATAAGTTCTGAAATTTCAATTTTAAATCGTTACTTCCCAAACTCTGTTAGGTTTTAATGACTTGTAAATTGCTTTTTGCTTAATACTTTGCTCTTTTATAATGGCCCTATACTCATTCCACTCTTAATAGAATTAGATATACAAGGACGCTCGAGCATACCTGAGAACTGTTTAATAGTTAATAGTAAAGTTTTGCAAATAGGCGTGGGAAGCAAGGTAACTACTTGCTGTGGCTTGAGAAGCACGAACGAAATTAGCGGGACTGTGTAATAAATATACTCTGACTGCTGTTTATATTATTTAGTTATTATTATTAATTATTTTTTTATATTATGTATATTATCTTTATTTATTATAATTATTATTATTATTATTTATTATTATTAATTATTCATTATGTAATTATATATATTATTATTATTATAATGACAAAGTAATACTAAGAAATAAATTGCGTAAAGTATTATTAATTGCAATAAGGCCCTCATGGACTAAATATTATTACCTGAGTAATGTTGGACTTGTCTGTTTTGAACAAACTACCCGAACTCATTTATGTGGTAGTCTAGTTACATAGTTGATGATAATTCAAAGTTGGCTATTGAAATCTCAACTCCTGTTATCGATACTAAATTTAAGTAGCTGTTATACTACTCCTGCGATAGGTAACGGTACCAAGGAAGGAAAAGTGTCCTGGGATATTGGAAATTTAGCATAATAATAAAAACCGTTCTGAAGATGTTAATTAAAGTTTGAAACGGTTATTAAGTCTAAACGCGTGTCACAAACTCACCAATTATGTAACTAAAGTATATTTCAAGATGTTGAAGAAAGCAGGAGGCCTTTTCAGGGTTTTATCAAGTGGCTAGAATCTAGATTGGCACTAATTCTTTTGGCTATCGTATTGGTAAAATGTTGAATACTAAGGACCGTTTTGTTATACCTTTGTGCTGTTCCATTTCATTTTGAGGGATCTTTCTATCGAAAGAGGATATTTGGCTCATTTATCGTAAACATTTAGAAAATATAAAGACATGCATCACGCTGCTCACAAACTCTCTTATAGTAAATTCTTCAGAATGGCCGTAAAAGATCCTCAGTTGAGCACAAACGAAATTTCAATCGGAGACTAAGCTCATATAATAAGTTTGTTTTGGTCGTGATTAGTGTAACTTTAACAGACTGCATGTCGCTGAGCACCCCCTTTATTTATTCAATTAAAAAATAAAAAAGGCTTTAAAAAATGGTATACCTTCTATATTTCTACCTTAATATTTGTGGCACCCATGATATCGCGTTTCGAGGTAGTCACCGCAGGTTACAGCAATTTTCCGATTTGCTTGGAAAAGTTCTAGGAGTACAGGAAGTCTTGCGGAGATATTCTGTGGAACTATTGAAATCAAGCGGAAAAAGGCCAAGTACACATCATATATGTATTCAAATGAACATTGGAATAAGGATTCTATTTGTGGAAAGTTATGTGTAATCATTGTGATGAAGTAAACAATTGTGAATATTTTGCCCTTTTAGCAGACGAAACAGCAGACATATACGGGACAGAACAGCTATCGATTGATGTTCGCTTCGTTGATAAGGATTTCAATGTACGCAAAGAATTTCTAGACTTTACTCCTCTTTAAAAACTGAAAGCTGAATATACAGCAAGAGCTATATTTTCTACTACACAAGGTATATACAATTTAAATATGAGTAAGCGTGTTGGACTTGGGTTTGATGGGTGCTCAACCATGGCTGGGAAAGAAATGTAGTTCAAGAGTTAACAAGAGATCAGTACCCGAAAGCCAAATTTTTTCATTGTTGTTCCCATTGTTTAAATTTAGTAATTAATGACCTAAATGCTGCTTCAGAATTTTGAAACACTGTTGGAATTGTAAAACAATTTATAAAAATTTTCCGTGAAAGTACGTCACGCAGAAATTTGGTAGCAAATATACCATTGTTATGCGAAACACGAGGGTCTGGCCAAATAATAAATTTTTACCAAATATATTTTACAAGTAGCTGTGGTCAAATAAAATAATCATTAGAAAATCTCTCATCTGATCCAGATGTAACCCAAGCCACACGAACTACAGCATGTCAGCCTTTATCACCGGCAGGAAGTCCTAAATTTCTCCTCTGTTTAATAGTCATGACGAAATATAGTTCATATTTGGAGCATATAGCAAATATTCTTCAAACTAAAGTAATAAATTTGGATGAGGTTCATTGTCACATAGAAAAACTTTTAATATTTTTAAAACCGAATTTAAAATAAAAATAATTTAGTATACTTTGAAAGACTTTTCTAAAAAATCCAATATTTATGTGAAGATTTTTTCATTACAAGTTACAGTAAATCCAGAAAGAACCCAGCCCCAGGGACATCAAAAAGTTCTGCTGAGGATTGCTTCAGAGTTTCACTATTAATGCCTTACCTTGATTCTCTCATTTCACCTCTGAGTATCAAATTTTCGGAATACAATATAACATCTATCTTTCTTTCCATTTTGCACCCAGTTACAATAGGAAAATTAGCCAAATCAGATATTTAAAAAAATTGAACTCACTATAACTGAATTTAACATTGAAAACCTAATTGGTGAAGCAGAATCCTGGTTTAATTTCTGAGGAATCAGATAGGGGACAAATAGATATTATAACTGATTTTGGGAAAGAAACAGAAATATTAAATTGTTATTTTCGAGCTAAAAAGTGAACACTATTTAACAATACTAGTTATACTCATTTTGAAATAAAACTTCTCGTAAATTATGAAATATTTATAAATATTGGGCTTATATGTGGGTTATCATTTTTTTATTATTCTAATCTTTGAATACACTATAGTATAATATATATATTATATATATAAATATATATAACTTATACTATAGATACATATATATATCTTATAATATATATAACCTAATATATATATATAACTTTATATAACCTATTTTTAATATATATTATCAGTATATCACTTTTTAAAAGTTATAAGTTGATTATTAGTACTTATAAATAATAGATATTAGTACTTATTATTTCTTTTTTATCTAATAAATTGATAATTTATATATTATTATATATATATTTATATGGTTATTATTGGTGAGTTATTGTGAATAATATTATAGTGATATTTAAACTATATATACTTCACCTATAGACTTAGTTTCTAGCTGTTACGGTATTTGCTTATTTATTTCTTTACTATCATGCCTAAATATATATATATAATCTATATATGTATATATATATATATATATATATATATATATTATATATGTGCACATATTTAATCTACATACATACATACATACATACATACATACATACATACATACATACATACATACAATTACATAATAGATACGGTTTTGAAATATTATTAACGCATCATAGTCATACATACATAGCGAAAGATGCACATTTATTAACTCCTTGTAAATAAATTGTATATTAATTGTATAAATAAACTACAATAAATAAAGAAATCTTTAACTACCATAATTTTGCAGTAATAACGGTTGTCTAGAAAAGGATACTTATAACTGAAGTATTTAATAATATCTGACAACATATACCACTATTATATATATTATATATAATATATTATATATAAATGAATTGCTTTATTTACAGATAGAGAATAATAGGACTAACGATCGACCTTTTGAATATAGACCACGGAAACATTTTTGGAATATGAAATTGACTAAAACAAATGTTAAGTTGAGGTTTGAACTTTGAATATTGCAACTTACAGCGGAAAAGAGGAGATTAGATAGTGAACATGGTGAAAGAAAGGAGGATAGATGTGATGGGATTGGGCGGTATGAGAATAAGAGGTAATAGACGAGAGGGAAGAACGAAGCCTGGGCTGTGAGCGAATTCTGTGGCTGATGTTTATACCTGCAATGATAGCTTGGCACGAGGTGGGTTATGTAGCGAAGCATGGAGTCAGGGAGTTAATTAATTTTGGGGACCTGCGTTTCTCAAACGTATTATGCAGTTCTGTTTTGCGAAATGGATGTCAATGAGTGTAGACGAAAAGAGTGCCAGATATCAGGGATAAATATACCAACTGAAGATACAACAGGCACAGGAGATATCATGTTATCAGGTATATCCTTGAAATGCAATAGGCGCGAAACGAGGACGCAATCCAGCAACATGAGAAGAGGATGTTCATGAAATCTGCTGGAAGAAAGGGTTAGAGGTGGAAGCACAGGGAAGGTGTGGAGTATAATACTATGGGTGAATAACCGTGAACGTAATGCATAGAGTGGAAAGGAGGAGAGATGAAGTGGAGAAGAGATGTTGGGACCGTTGTTGGGGAGAAATTGGAGAAACACGAGGGTGAAACGTTGATAAGACTTTTAACATTGAAGAGAAATCTGAAGATATATGAAGCCGCGTTTATAATAGCATTAAAAAGATATCACATTTATAGAAATATAATAATATATATATATAACGAGATAATAGGTGGAATTAATAGGTAACTAGGAATGATTTGATCAAATAGATCGATAATTAAGTATTTACTTTATAGTGTGTGGACTATAGAAAGAATAGTTATTAAAGATGTTAAAAGTGTAATCCTCACCAGGTTGTTGTCAATGATATCAATATAAACATGCATTGTTATTTGACCTGATCTAAATAAGATATCAAAGCGGTAGATAAGTAACAAGTGTAAAGATAAGAAATGAAGTTAACATAAAACATTAGTAGAACTCGACTGAAAGACCATAGATTATAAGTAAGATATAGAATTAACTGTGAGTAAATAGTATATAACGTAAAATAAAATAAAATTAATAACCCTGAGAGGATATGATAGGTAGAAGATTGTGAGTACAATTGGAATACATCATAGGTAAGTGTTGTGAAATAGGAAGCGAGTACTGTGGTAATCCCTAGTGTTTAATGGATGGGAAGGATGTAATAGATGAAAGAATAAGTCATACTAACCTTATTGGTAAAAATAGAACTAATGGAAAGAATGCATGATTGAGACAATAAAAGATGGATAGCATATGGAGTATTAAAAGAATGTAGCTTAAAAACAGAATAGTATTGTAATAATCCATATGCATTGAAGTAACGTTAGGAGGCATAATAAATGAAATATGCGGAGAGTGTGAAGATAGAAGTGAGTCAAAGTAAGTGAGTTAACCTGAGAAGACTAGCAAAGGAACTAAATTGGATGTTATTGAATAAGAAGTCAAAGAAAGAAGATTTTTAGATTGGACAAGAAGGTTAATAAGAGGATGCCGAGATTAGAGGAAAAGAGTATGTATTGAAAATAAAATAGATAGAAAATTGTGAGAACATTGTGGTAAAAGAATAATATATTACTCAGCGGAGGAAAAACAAAAACACGTGGAATAAGATATATTATTATTGATGAGTTGTTGAATTGTAGAGAGAGTGGCGTCAGAAGAGGAATGAGGAAAGAAGAGGAGAAGAGAGAAAACGAGGAGGGAAGTAGGAGGAGAGAGGAATATGCGGAGAGGAAAATTTATGAGGAGGCGTTGGGAAAAATGAAGAGCGGAAAGACATGTTGAGGATGGGATACATATTGAGTTTGCTGAAGGAGGGAGGGAGGAGAGGAGTCTGAAAGCCTGAGATGCTGAGATTTACTGAAGCTAAGTGTTGGGTGTTGTAGAGTATGAATTGCCTGAGAAAGGGTGGAGAAATGGTCAATATTGTTCCACATTTATAAAGGGTAAGGGGGACGCAGGATGATTGATAAAATTACTTCAGAGAATTCTAAAATATTAAATCAACATTAACATATATGAATAGAATATTTTTTAGAAAATGAATTAAAGATCAATAATTTAATAAGCTCGATTAGGTGAAGAGCAAGTATAGTATATATTTAGTAGGAGGTGGCTAGATAGCATAAGATATTTATGTTTGCATTGAGAATGATAGTCATGAGATAAATGACCATGGGAGATTTAACAATATAGAAAGTTACATATATTCGACCTTATTAGAACTTGATAGAAAAGCATTATGATATCTGTATCACCATTAGTGGAGAAGACTGTGGAGAAGTATCTAGGAGAGAGGGTTAATTTGTATTGGAAGATAGACTTAGTAAAGGTAAGTAAAGATGTACTACGGTGAATAGCATAAATAAGGTAAGAACAGGATATAAAACGAGGAAAGATTTGAGTAAAAACTGGAGTAAGGGCAGGAAAGTGTGTTTAGTCTTGCCGATCACTAGTTTATTTTAGCTTAGTATTGAGAAACAGTCATAAAGTGGGTTTTAGTAAGTGAGAGTTAAGTTTATTGATAGGAGTTAATTGATTCGGAAGACGATCTATGGTAATATATGCAGTATGATTTGGCGTGTTTGGAGATGGAAGATGGTTGGAGAGGTTTGATATATTAAAAGCATTAAATGGGTGCTGTTGTTATTCGTTTCAGAAAAATTGAGAGAAGTGGATTAATTTATGAATGTCTAGAAAATCAGAAATTAATGTATAATACAGGAATGGGAGAAGTGAGAGAGAGGAGTTCATAGTAGGATAGGTACATTAGATCGAGTAAGAGAGTAGATTAAAAAATGTAGGACAGTTATATTTTTATAATACACTAATAACACAATTTGAAGAGAAGGGGAGTGTTGTGCAAAGGAAATTAAGATGTAAGTAGATTTGAGCTAGTATATGGCAGGACTGTAGAGCAGTATATTTAATAAATATACCTTTTATTTCCAAAGTCGGAAATTAAATATATAATGAAAAAAGAGGTGTATGATAAGATATAGATTATCGAAGGGAGTGTTGAACACCATAATAATACTGTTGTATGGGGCGGAGACATATGAGAGCAGTGTTTTGACAGTGAGATAACCAGGTAGCATTAATATTCAGTAACAGCGGAGAATGAATCGTTTAGATAAACGTGTGATTGTAACAGTGAAACGAAAGCAGGAGGAGAGTATAAACTGTTTAGAAACTAGCAGACAGTGAGGTAGAGTTGTGTAGGTGTGTGAAACCCATGATGAATAAAGTGAACGACACAGTCACGCACCTTAGATGTGTGGGACACTCCTGGTAGAGGGGTGGAGGCGAAGGAGAGAGAGTTGCCAGCTTCAGGGAGGTGGAGTCTGTGGAGCAGCCAGAGGGAGTGGAAGCCAAGAGGAAGACTCTTCCTGTTGGAAGTTAAGATTGAGAGATGAAACAGTAGGAGATCTCATTTGAGATGAAAAGAAAAATCCAGTGGATGCCTGACAATAAAATGATTGTTTGATGGTCGTGATGGAAATTTCGTTTAATGATGGTAAATAAAACAAGATAGTAAGGGAGGGTTCACCATCTTTGACACTGACTCAGCGCACGCAGCATAGTCACAGAATGTAAGTGACTTTTAAATTAATATATATTATTATAATGTATTATGTTTATATATATATGGTAATTTTAGAAATGGGAAATAGAAGGAAATCTATTGTAGATATTACCATATTAAAAAATAATAAAAAAATAAACCTAAGTTAAGTTTGGTTGTTGAAGAGATGAGTATTTTTTATTTATATATAATCGTTAATAATACTTTATATATATAAAATGAAATTTTGCAAATGAGATATATTTATAGTAATACTATACCCGGTTTCTACTAATATGATCGAAACAATTAATATTCAGGTCGGTTGCTATATATATAACCCCGCAACATAGTGGAGTTACACCATATATATATATATATTATTCTGTAATATATAATATTTAATTATATTAATATATATATATTAATATATAATATATATATATATAATATATTTATATATATATATATAATATATGATATATATTATAATATTATTAAAATATATATATATATTATTAAATATATATATATATATATATATTATATATTATAATATATATTTAATATATATATATATATAATAATTATATTATATATTAATATATATAATATATATATATATATTTATATATATATATATATTAATATATATATGAGTATATTAATATTAAATATTTAATATATTAATTAATATTATAGTATATTATATATATTAATTTATATTAATTTAATTTTAATTATATAAATATATAATAATATATATTAATATATATAGTTACCTAATATTTACTTTCTCATTGTTTTGATTATCTTATAACTACATTTAAAATGGGATTAGAAGATATTAGACTTTTGTGTTGTAAGTATATTATTTAATATAATATCTTATAATATAGTTATATAATATATATTATATATATTATCATATATATACTCTAAATATTATATATATTATATATATATATATATAATAATATTATATATATATATATATATATATATATATATATATATTTATATTATATATATATAATATATATAAATATATACTATATAATATATATATATTATTAGTATATATTTATATTATAGTTTGTTTTATATATATTTTATTATACTTATTATTTTCATATTATATATATGGTTTTATAATATTGATTGTTATAAATATATAGTACTATATTTTATATATATATTTATTTTTTATATATATGTGTTATATATAATATTAAATGATTTTCCATTATTTTATGGTTTGATGATGGTGAGTGTTGTGGTGGGGATACTAATTTATTAATTATTTCCCTACTATTTATAACGTATATATTATCTGTAAAATAATCAAACCTATATATTAAACCTACTATATATATATATATATATATACTATTATAGCTATATCTATATTATATTATATATATTTATTATATATATAATATACTATACTATATATATATACTCAAATCTTTATCTACTATAATGTGACATTTTAGTTATTATATTATATTATACTAAGCTATATATACTTTTATATATATATTATAGTGTGAGTGCTTTGTATAAGTACCCCCTATATATATTGAAAATACGTAATTATTCATACTATATATTATATATTATATACTCTTTATATATATAGTATAAGTAGCTCTCTATAATATATATATATATATAATATATTATATATATTGTTATATTATAATATAAAATGTATTATATATTAATATATAAGTAGTACTCATCTAGGTAGTAGCTATATTAAGTAATTAGTTAGGATCACTAAGATGAGTATATATATATCTGCTACTACTATATAATTAAAATTTAAATTATAGGTTTATATAGACTTATAAACCCTATATATTATTATATACTTTTATATATTATTATTATAACATTAAATTCGAATATATCTTCTATATTTCATCTTCTGGGGTGATAGGCCATTTATATATATTTTATCCTATAAATTAAGAATATATATATTACTATTTAATAAAAAAAACTTAATATTTCTATGATATATATATTCAAATTACTTAACACTCGTATTATAAGATAATATATATTAAATTTATATTGAAAATTACTTATATATATTAAATTATTAAATATAATAAGGTTACAACTATATATATATAATATAACATTATATAAATTAGCATATATATATTGAACAAATATTATTGTTTGCCCAAAATTTGAGAAAAGAATAGTTTAACTTTTACGTGTTAGAGCACAAGGGCGATAAAAAATTTGTGAGAGTGATAATAGATGATATTATTTTAATTTTAATTATTTTGCCTTCCATTGCCATGCATAACACAATTTAAAAACATGCATCAATATGTTAACTTTTAATTTTCTTTTTTATCATTGTTAAAGTTACATTAGTTAAGAAACTCTGTTATAATAAAACAAATACTAATTTTTTCTTTAAAAATATTGTCTTAATATTAATTAAATTTAGAATTAAGTTAATTTATCACTCGAATAGATAATTTTATTTTATTTTATTTTAGATTATTATTATTATTTAACCAAATCAAAAATATTAATTTTACCGTTTATATGGAAACCTATAAAAAGATGAGAATCCCAAAATTTAAAATTTTAAAATAGTGAAATTAATAATAAAATAATTACAATATGTTATTTATAATACTTATGTAAGAATATAATAATTTACAATAAAGTTTAATTTATATATATATACAAATATAATATATTAATTATATATTATATATTTGTGTTTTTGTTCGTGTATTAGTGAGTAGTGTATAAAATTAATATGTATATGTGAGAGACTTAATATTGTAATTCTTCGTACTTATTCTGCTTGTTAAAATCATATTTGGGAGCATACCGTCTATACTATTAGTTTTCCATTTTACGGAGCTAAATTCCGGTAATTCTCGAATTTTTTTTTTAATGACACGGGATCGGAACTGTAAAGGTCTTTCTCCTTGTTTAAAAAAAAAAATAATAATAATAATAAAAAAAGTCTTTATAACCTCTTCTCTTTAACCTACTCTAGTCCAGTGAAAGTGAAATTATACTAAACAGAGTTTAACGTAGCAAACACAAAAAGAAACTGGCTAAATCGTTTGTCCATAAGTTTCTGTTACAGAAACTTTATCTCTCTTAAAGAAGGGAAGATCTATATTTTCCCTCGCATCTTATAAGATTTAGCAGGAATAAATATTAACACAAAGTTTATAACTGGACCAGTAATATGACCTGTGAAATGTGTAATCATGGTATGCACTTTACGATATTTTCCTAGACATTTTCAATGTCTTTATTTTTATTTTTTATTATTGGAGACAGAGCATTGTTATTGTTATATAAAAATATAACGATGGAAAATTTATAGAAAAGTTTTGAACTTTCTAGCATTTTAAGGAATAGTGACAAGCCGTATTCTTTTTAAATTCCCTTCATGATCTTCTGGCATAATCAATATTTTATTAATAGAGAGACGATAATAAGATACCCTCTCCGGGCAAAAAATAGCATATATATATATATATACTAATATACATAATAGTATATATACTATATATAATATATATTATATATATATATATATAGATATATACTATATATAAATATTAATATATATACACATATATAATATACTAACTAATAATTATAAACTATATATATATATTTATAATATATAGTATTTAATATACTATATATTATATATACTATATTATATATATATAGTAATATCATATAATATTATATATAATATATACTATTTAAATTATAACTATAGTAATATATATTATAAATACATATATATATAGTCTTCCTTATATATTTACATATATAAATTATATTAATTAATTATAGCTATATATATCTATCATACTAATAGTAATATATATATATAGTACTATATATATATTTGCCGTTTTCAATCATTTGTTTTAATTGCATTTAAATTTTTGTTGTATTTCGTCTTTTTACTAATACAAAAAGTAATTCAGAACTGGCTTTAAATGAAGCACTAGACGCTAATACATCGTAACTTGCCATAATTAGACAGAATTAAAGGAAAAACATTAATAATTCAATTTTAAAAAGAACTTTATAACCACAAATACTATGCATATATTTACAATAATTCTATTTACTTCATTTTTTCTTTGTTGCGCGGGAAATCGACGTTAAAATGTTATGTAGAAATCCAGGAGGTGGGGAACCTTTACTAAAAATGGCGTGCAAGTTTGGGAGAAGGATTCCCATGTGACGGGGCAATATATATATATATATACTATAGTATTATATATATTTATATATATATATATATCTTATTATAATATAGTTATATATATATATATATATATATATATATATTTATTATAGGAATAATATATATACTAGTATAAGTTATATATATATATATACTCTATATATACTACTAGTAATTATATATATATATATGTATATACTACTCATATATATAATCATATAATATAATATATAATATATATATATATATATATATGAATAATATATATAGTAATATATATATATATATATATTATATATATATATAATATTTATATATATTATAAATATATATATATATAATTATATAAGAAATATACTAATATATATAATTATATATATATATATATATATATATAGTATAATAAATTATATATTATATTATATAAGTTATATATATATATGGATATATATATATATATATATATATTATATATATATATAATACTATATATATATATATATTATTTCATATATAGATAGTATATATATAGTATATACTATATATTATATATATTTAACTATTATTATAATATATAATATATTGATATATATAGATATATATTATATATATATATATATTTATATATAATATATATATATATATATATATATATATAATATATATAATATATATATATAGTATAATATATAATATATATTTTATAGATGATATATATATATATATAGTATATATATATATATATTATATCTATATATAATTATATATATAATATATATAATATATGATATATTATATATCATACATATATATATATATATATTACTATAATATATATATACTATATATATATATATTATATATATATATATATATATATATAGCATATATATATATATATATATATATATATTATCATTACTATTAGGTTATAACGGATCCCTTCGACCAGATCGTAATTTAGTTTAGAGGGCGGTCTAATACATAGGATGAGGTATGGTTTTGTTAACCTATGTAGCCACGCCAATTGACACACACCTCACATGTTTATCCCCTCAAGTTTTATATAATTACGGGTGAAGGCACTTGGACGAATTAAAAGAAGGGAAGTTAAGATTAGTAAGGTTACGATTGTACATAGGTTGTGATTATATTGATTTAAACAAATTAAATTTTTTCAGGCACAACACTGGCAAGGAATTAAGATAGCGGAGGACTATTAATAATTAATCAGTAATTTTTTAAACATAAGTGTGATTATAACGATTAAATAATTTATAACATGTTACACACCCACATTTGTTGATGAGGAATAAGACCAGGGAGTAGGAATAATAATAGGTTAAGATTATAATTAAATAAGCTTATGATATAATATCTAACGAGTTAAAGTTTTTTTCTTTAAAATAAATGAAGGCACTCAACACTTAGAGGAATTGAAAACGGAGTTGGAAATTAAATTACCCCTAACTTTATCGATTAAAATAAGGTTACCGATTATTAAAACCAAATTGGAATACGTCGGGATACGAGTGCTTTCGTCTGGGACGTTCCCAGACCTTCTTCAAGTAACGGAAAGAGCTTCAACAAGGTAAATGAATGAATTGAGGTAATTTTTTGAATGGGTTAGGTAGTTTTGTTTTTTGAGTTTTTAAATCGGCGAAATATTTGGAGGATAGGAGGATGGAGTTTTGAGTGTAGTCTAATTTGAATTCACTGGGTATTTTATTGAAGTTTTTATTATTTTAAATATATAATGATTTTTTTTTTTTTTCTTTTTGTTAGTTTGTTTATATTTTAAGAATGGTTGCAGTTTTGATGCGAGGGGCTGCATTGCGGCAGGGCTGTAGATAGAGGAGGATAAGTGCTATTTTTGGTGTTTTTGCTATGAGCGGATGACCAGTTGATGTATGTGGGTGGGGGGGGGAGGAAAGTTTTCTGTAGAACTGAAAATTTAAATGGGGGAGTTCTTTCCAGGATAGGGAGAGATCTAAAACGGTAACTTGAATGTTGGCTAGGGAGTCTTCGTGGGAGTGAAAGATATGAAGGGTGTATTATTAAAGAGGATTGAGAATATTGTTTAAGTAGATTTGTAGGCGTTGATTATTGCGAAAATCATCAACATATCGGAACCAAATAGAATTATTTAGAAGAGGATGGGGTAGGATGTGATTGTATTCAATTAGTTCCATGAACAAATTGGCTCCGTACCAGTTCCTTATACCTTACAACTTCTCGAAAACTACATCATTTCCAACCATAATTAACCTCTCCAACCCTTCTCCCGTCATCAAGGACAGTCATATGCTCTAAACCTTATTCACAGGTTTTCACTTTCAAGGCAAATACTACAAACAAAACCAAGGCCTTTCCATGAGCTCCCCACTCTCACCCACCTGAGCCAATAGCAACTCTTCCCTCACCCAACACCGTGCTCTTACTTACTCCCACAAAATAAGCCATCAATATTCAACATCTGAAAAATATTAATCAATCTTACAGAAAAAGAAAAATAACCGAATCATTATACATTTACAATACAAAAAACTTCAATAAAATACCCGGTGAATTCAAATTAGACTACACTCAAAACTCCATCCTCCTATCTTCCAAATATTTCACTGATTTAAAAACTCAAAAAACAAAACTACCTAACCCACTCAAAAAATTCCCTCATTTCATTCATTTCTCTGTTGAAGCTCTTTCCGTTACTTGAAGAAGGTCTGGGAACGTCCCAGACGAAAGCTCTCGTATCCCGAAATATTCCAATTTGTTTTAATAGATATCGTAACCTTATTTTAATTCATAATCGTAACTTTAATTTAATTTCCAACTTCCCAGTTTTAATTCCTCCTAAGTGTTGAGTGCTTCACCTGTTATATAACTCGTCTTAATCGATATAATCATAACCTTATTTTAATTCTAATCGTAACCTTATTATAATTCCTAACTCCCCCGGTCTTAATTCCTTCCAAGTGTGGATCCGAAATGTTTTAAATTATTTTAATCGATATAATCACAACCTTATTTTAATTCATAATCGTAACCTTATTTTAATTCTTGGCTTCCCCTATCTTAATTCCTTCCAAATGTTGTGCCTGAAAAACTTTAATTTGTTTTAATCAATATAATCACAACCTATTTCACAATCGTAACCTTAGTGTACAAGGTATTGTTAGTACAAACTGTGTAAGCTAATATATATATAGATGGTAGACAATCGAGATTGTGAAGTTACAAAAACAAACAAACTGGGGGGTCTGATAAACACCGGAAACATTGTTATTGTTCAGAGCAGTAACCATTAAAGATTTTCGTCTTCTTCAAATTCAGATTCTACATCGCCAATTTCACAGATTTCTTCCCCTCCATTTATATTTTGTTTTCTTTTAGTTAGTTTTTTCAGCCATTGTAAAAATTTTCCATCACTGAACTGCAAACTGTTTCACGCTTTATTATAACTGACTTCTTTAAACTTTACAAAGTTTAGAAATACTACAAAGGACTTCCGTAGGAAACTATCAAGCATTACGATTTCATTAAATTTCTTTGGGTCAAACCAGGAACAATCTTCTAAAAAAATTTTGTTGGACTAAATCATTTCTGGACTACTTGTCAAGCACAATCTAACAACTGAAAAGACCCAATTTATAGTTTTGAGCAGTTGAGATTCCAGGAGCTATCAGCTAATTGATTTTTCTTCAAGGCATTACCTTTTTCCTTTGTTCATTTTATCTTGAAATTCTACTTATATTCTATATTCTACATCAATAATGGCTATCTTGCTAATATTGCTATTAACTGTTTACTTGCATATATTTTGTTTTTGAATACAGAACCTGAAAGTGTTTACTCACTCCTTTTATTTCACTATTGTTGAAGCAGCGTTTGTTTGACGCTATTTGATATACTGAATATTTCTTTTAACTTTGTATATTATATTTTTGCAATGGGAGAAATATAACAAGAAATAATCTAATTAAACAATAGACATAATAGTTTTTCAAATTTGGACCATTGACTGATATAAAGTTTCTTGCCATGAATTCTGATTTGCAGTCAAAACGCCATTTGATATTGGTCTTTTTAAACGTGGGTAATAAATTGTATAGTTTCTCTGCGTTTAGCACTTTCCTCACTTCTAAAAATCCCTCATCGATAATAATTGAAAGAAAATTTTATGTTTCTCACCACCTTGTGGCTCCTATTTTTGCAACCTGTGCATTTTATCATCATGCGAATATGTTTTCTTTTTGCTTTCATTCTCCGATTACGCCATTCTTTTATTAGAACGTGTTTAGAAACCAGCAGTTTCCTCCACCAATTCAAATACGTTTTCTGCTTGAGCACCGTAGCTGCTTGAATCTGCTGCAAACAAGTTCAGCACGTGTCCTATACAGAGTGTTAATAAGATCTTCATTTTCCTTTTATGAACTGAGCTTTGTAGACGTATTATAACAACCTTCAATTGTTACGCTCCGTCAAATAAACAAGCAATAAATTTGATGTTGCAATGCCACACTTGGCTATTTCTGATTTTATAAGCTCGTACAAAGCCAAGCCAGATGAATCATCGACTACTGTTATTTTTAAAAGTCTTTCATATATCTTTCCCTGAAAGACATAGCGGACGCAAATCCCCAACTGGTCATAACAGCTACCTCTTGAGTACTATCTACTATCACGCTGAATATTATGCTATCATGAAGGTCTTTCGAAATGATATCACGGAACATCGAACCAATTATTTAAGTAGCTAGTTGATAAAGGTTTTTGACAAAATTTCCGTTTTATTTACTTTGTATTTGATTGGAAAACTTTCTGTTTTTTAAGTATCAACATTATTTCTGACTTTTTAAATCTTTTAATCACTTAATTAATAAATAAAAAATATCTAATAAATAACAAAAACAACCAAAACACATCCAGTCGGAAAAAAATTTGAAACTTAACCAATTAAATCTATGTTACGTCAGGAATGAAGTTTTAATTCCAATCATTAAAAAAAAAACCATATTATCGATTAAACGTTTGAACAACCAAACTTCTCGTGTGAACTTCTCTTTCTCGCTTGTTGTACTGGTTACTAGGTGCAGTAGAGTTGAAAGTATCCATGACCTATTTTTGTTTTGACAAAGCTGCCTTCCTGCGAGTTGCATCGAGTAACGAGAGTCTCCGTCTGAATTCTCGAACAGATTTAGAAATTTGTTAGGAGAAGAGTCATGTCCGGTAATAAATGTAGATCTCTATTATCTTTACCTCAAAAAGCCATACAGCTGGAGCAGTACACTCTGTTAAGCCGAATCGAATATGGTAACCATGTTCTGTGAATTTTATCGCCATTCGGTTATAATGTCGGTATAAATTTTTGAAGGGTCCAAATTGGTGATTAGCTCCTTTTCCATTCACTATCTTAATAGGGTGCTTCCTTCATGAAAGCTGTTTTTTAATTTTCAATTGAGGTTCATTTTTCGTTGGGGCAGATGAAACATCCAGCTGCTTGGCGTAGCAGCATTCTGGAGCAGCATCAGGCGCTCATGGTGTTTTCCTTCATCATTTTATTCATGATGTCGACCTGGTATTAGTTCTTGATGAATCACTGCGAGAGAAGCCGCGTTACTGATGGACGATCTAAAAGTGGCTGATTGCAAGCAGCCTAGGTTTCTCCTTTCATTATCTACAAGACGAAGTGTCAGGAGTAGACTCATTGAAGGAGGTGAAATTCGATCTTCAGTTTCTGAAAATAAATGTTATCACTGTAGCTGCGAGTGTACGATATATTGTAACAAATTTTTAAAAGTAATACAGTGAAAATATTAAGTAAGAAGTTAGTTAGGCTACCATAAACAAAAACCAACTGGCAACTGCTTAAAATTGATTGTAAACGCGTAAGATAACTGGGAAATAAATAATCAAATTACTCTGATGTAACTAATTATAAAGTAGTACTAATCCATTTTTGGGGCCGCTCTCCGGGGAGCCTCGGCAATCGCCGACCAGGCCAAACTGGCCCAGTCACGGCCTGGATGAGAATATTTGCATTCAGTTTGTCTAGATGATGAAGCGATGGGTAGTGGTGAGAAGCAAAGTCGTTATTACCAAAGTGTTTTTTGAGCAAGTTCCTATTTTTATTGTGGATGTGAATATTACAGAGAGTCCAGGCAAGTGATGCATATAGTTTTTGTAGGGGGCGGAAATGGTACTGTTTTGTAGACTATTGCCAATGTTTCTTTCTGTTTGCCAAGAGTTTATTCCTGGTTCAGGCTTTTAGTTGGGCATTTAGTTTATGTGCAGCTCCTTACGTGATATTTTTAATGTGTATGGAGTAAGTCGGGTAAGTGTCATGAGGGAATACGAGGTTCATACTCCTAGGATGGTGGGTTGTTTCATTGAGGGAATCCATTATTTATAAAGAATTACAGGTGGATGTTGATTCTTTTCATAATCGTGATATAAATGTTACCATTATTGACTCGAAAATAAAATTTTGAACTGTGTATTACTTAGTGAGAAATGATTGTGTAATTTATATATCATTATTAATTGGTTAATACTAGAGTTGGGAAAAACATTCAAAAATCGTAAAAGCGGTTTCAAACATTGACATCATTATTAATGTTTACTATGGCACTGACCTGCACA
This sequence comes from Trachelipus rathkii, assembly GCA_015478945.1. Classification (NCBI taxonomy): domain Eukaryota; kingdom Metazoa; phylum Arthropoda; class Malacostraca; order Isopoda; family Trachelipodidae; genus Trachelipus; species Trachelipus rathkii. The sequence continues at coordinate 20,534 of JABUQX010042215.1, forward strand.
TTTTAATCAATATTAATATATTAATATATATATATATAATATACTATATATAAATAGATATATATATATATATATATATATATTATATATATATATTATATACTATACTATTTAATATACTTATATGATATCTTATATATATATCATTATCATATATTACATATATAAATATAGAATTATCTATTATATATATATAATTACTTTATATATATATATACTTATATTATATATATATCTATATATATCTATATATGTATTAGTAGCTGGAATGAATATTTGCAACTGCCGCACCATCCTAAAACCAGGTTCATCATACGTACAGTTACATTTATACCGAAACAAAATATATTGATGGCTATTTAATAAATAAATTAGCTCTAAATAAAAATAACGTAAGCGATATGTAAATAGTAAATAATATGACTATTTGAGTGAGAAAAAGTAAAACAGTAAGGGATAAAAAATATTTTTGAACAAAAATTGGTGTTTATAAAACGGGTTTTCACAAAATTTCTCTCTCTCTCTCCATCTCTCTCTCTCTATATATATATACTATATAAATATATAATTAATATATCTATATAGATATTATATATAATATATTATTATATATATACTATTAATATATATATATATATATAATATATCATATATATATAGTATAGATATATATATATATATATATCCTACAAATCCAATTTAAGTTAACTATTAATTTTATTCCTTAATTTCACTTCCACAGATGAAGTAGAATTATGAGCTCCCATCTTAACTAAAATATTTTCCAATCTCTTCGTCTCTTATTTGGGTTTCAAGTGTTGCAAGTTTAGCTGAAAATCAGCTAAGAAAACCTTTTTTCTAATTATTTATCTGAATAATGTATATATATATATATATATATATATATATATATATAAATATATATATATATATATATTATATATATATATATATATACCGTATATATATATAGATATATATATATATATATATATTATATATATTATACTATATATAAGCTTTATATATATATATGTTATATAATTATACTATATATATAATATTATATACTATATTATATTTCAATATATACCGTATATATTAATATATATATATATATATATATATTATATATATTATTATAATATAGTATTATATATATATATTATATATTTATAATATATATATCTATTATATATATAATATATATATATATATATATATATACCGTATATATAATATATATATAATTATATATATATATAGTATATTATATATTACATATATTATATAGTATATATTATTAATATACTATTATATATATACAGTGGCGGGCTTGTATGAGGTAGAAGAGTAGGCAACGCCCTACTTGTCTTAGTGTAACCCCAAAAATATTAAAAAGTCATTATTATATTAGTATATATATATATATATAGATAATATATTATATAGTATATATATTATATATATATATATATAATATATATATATATATATTATAATATAGTATACTATATATATACACGTATATATAATATATAATATATTATTAATTTATATATATAATATCATTAATATATATTATGATATATATATATATATATATATATAAATATATATATATTATTATATATACATATATATATATTATAATAATATATACTATTATATATATATATATATTATAATGAATATATTTAGTATATATATATAGTATATAATATATTGTCATATATAAATATATAATAATATATATATATATATATAATATTATATATAATATATATATTAATATATAATATACGGTATATATATATATTATATATATATATAGGTATATATAATATATTATATAATATATTATATATATATTAATATAATATATATTATATATATACAGGCTATATATATAGGTATATATATATTATAGTATAATTAATATATATAATATATATATAATATATAAT
>JABUQX010042215.1:25000-43508 GCA_015478945.1 Trachelipus rathkii
TGGTCACCAATAGAGAACGTAGGAATGTTCATGTATACTCGTTTATGTCTCACAATCTACTTGCTGAGGCACCTAAGAGGCACTGGGTACTTTAGTATGATGTTTCGGGTCTCAATTTTTGGTCTTAAAACGTACCACGATCGTAGACGAAGTGGTCTACGCATAGTTGAATATAAACAATCTCAGAACAATATAGTTTACCAGGAGAGAACACACAGGTTTTATGTATCGTATGAATCTTCCCCTTTTCGCTGGGCACGTTCGATGAGGAGAAAAATTCTTGGGTCAAAATTGACTATAGTATAGCAATAACATGTTACGCTGATACATGAATTCTTTAGTTCCCTATGGAAAGGAGACTATTATTTTTTCATCATATGGATAAAATAGAAACTGTCCTGAAGCTTGAAAAAATCTAGCGAGACGAGTCTAGAGAGTAAAACTAAGTCATTATATCACCTTCCATAATTGTCCTCACACATGCATACTTAACTGATTTGGGCAAAATCACAGGCAAGCTAGGGGTAAACAGGGAATATTAAATAGGGGTGAGTGTCATATTATTGCAAAGTGACACCCTGAACCACGAGTATGAAGATATGGGTGGAGTGAGGGAGAAAATGTATATAAAAAGATTGATAATGGTATTGAAAACTAGAAAGAGGATTTAAAAAATTTTTAATTACACTCGTTATAGAATATGACGAGTGTATACTCCATCAAAAATGTTGCTTGGAGTTTTCACCTAACGAGTTGTTCACTTAAAGGACGCAAACACGATGCCGACCAGGGTTTTGGTGAGTTAAACAAATAATCGAATAAATATAATTGATAAAATAAATTTTTCGAATTATAATATTTGCATTTATTTATAAGGCGTGTTATTGTATCTGCAGTATACAATTTAGAAAACCAACAGAGGGAAGTATCCTTTCCTCAGCGCATCTCTTTCCTATTTTCTTGCTATATGCAACTTTTGTGATATTAGAAAAATGAACTAACTAATCGAAATCAATTTACCGGCGAGTGTCGGCCAGTTGGCCCATTTAAAATTTGAAGAGCAGGAGTGTGTGTTTACTTCACTATACTTATCTTAAACGTAGGTACTTTCTTTGGGTATTGCCTGTGGATTTTCTCCTTCTTCATCGTTAGCTTGGTTGCGCACGCTGGGACCATAAAAAGGGTTTTGTCTCAACTACGCAACTTGCCATGTTGTAAAGACACGATTTGTGCGTAGAATAACATATGTAATCTTTCGCGCTGCACAGAGTAATGGAAAGAACTTGCCTGTCAATAGAAAGTCGAGAAGAGTACATTATCAACAATGTGCGTAAAAACACGGCCTATTCGAAAAAGAGTGAATATTGGGATAGTGGTTCTGTGGTTTGATTAAATAAAGGATTGTCTCGTCTGTAGACACGCTCGGAATTCATATTTAAACGGGGTATAAAGCCTAATGCTGGAGTATTAGGTTTTAACATTGAGCTAGGTATAGAATAAGCTCATTTTAAAGCTATTGGGTAATGGCACTGGGGAACAAGGTAATAAGAGCGAATTCTCATAAGGAAGGGAAAAAGGATAAATATTCGATACAGAAAGAAGTGTGTGTATCTAACGTTCATGTAATGAAGGGTGAATCCTATGTTAATGGCATGTTCACAGAGAAGAGGGATGTATAGGAGATTTACAAAGGAATATGAGGACTTAAGACAAAGTGATAATGAAGTCGCTCACCATAAGGGGTGGCTGAGTTGAGTTCTATCCTGAGTTACATACCGATAAGGGACTGTTATTGAAAAATATCACTAAAGTCGACTTAAGTAAATTCATAACTTTGGAGCCATTAGAATTGAGCATATCTAATAGTAAGGTCGGTGGACAAATGAATTCATACGTGCTGCGACTGCATGAAGTTTTAGTTTGGAGAGAAACTGGAGAATAGGGGAACAGTTTATAAATGAATGTTCTGCACCTCCCCTATCATTGTTCCAACCTATCTTCTATAAAGAGGTTAAAAGCGGCGATATTTATTTAATTCCGAAGGTATTGAAAAAGGTCAACGATTGACATAGTCGAAGTCTTGCCAAACATACTGCACTTTTGAGTGTACGTTATATTGTTAATGTAGTTTAAAACAAGTTCTTCAAATAAACACAAGAACTAACCTTAAAACCCATTTGAAGCAATAGTGGTCTAGCTGTGTTTTTATTGAATTTATGATGATGGTCTTTTTAAGACAATTGTCTCTATGTGACTGGGGTAGTATTGGAGGTAAATGGGGTGAAGAGAAGAAGTGCTGAAGGCGCTTGAGTCTCGACGAGGAGGATCAACAAATTCTGGTAGTAAAGAATAGTCACAACAATGATTTTGAGTTGGTAACGATCTGCTTTTTGAAAGGAGTTTTTCAGAATATATTTGTGGTAGGTGGGGGCTTCGACATGAATTGCTAAGAATAAGTTGAGTTCAAACCGAGTATACCATATGATGTGTGGGTTTGGTTAGTCATTTGAGAAAGCAACAATAATGCCTCATTGTATTTAATTAAAGACGTTGTGAAAAACTTTCTTGGAAACTAGAAAGATCAAAATTGTAAAGATATGGATTAGTATTCTTTCCATGGAAATGAATGAGAAGGTTACATATAGCAAGGTGTTCACTTTATTTGAAATAGATGTGGGTATAATTGCGATAAATGGGGGGTTGGTATCCCGATATAAGAATACTAAGAAATCTGGATTGGAACAAGTTAATGATATCTGAGATGTTTTGTGCCAGCATATCGTCCATGAGAGTGATTTTGGGATTGAGAAAAAGATTAATGAGTATAAAGAATGAGGACACATGGAAGTCTCCTTACCATAAGCCCTCCAACAGATCCTAAGATGCGTGTTGCAGCGTGTTCACTGTTGGGACGTTTTTCTCTCATAAATCGCCTTATCATGGTATAGACAAAACAGGAATTACCTTAGAAAGAGAGTGAAATCATCACATCAAGAGTCCATTGAGGGACAAACATTCTTCCATTTATCTTGCCTAAGCCGAAGAGTGGTAGTATAATCCCTTGGGAGTGCTTGAGAATATGGAATATTTCGGAAGAATGAATTATAGTGAAAGGATTCAGTTAAGAGTTCGAGGAATTATTCTTCAATACTATTAGAGGTTGATGGTGGGTTTTTGTCCGATTTATGCTTGATTGTTTGTGGGGTACCAATCTATTAAAGCCGTGTGGTTTTTGTGCTCGTGAATAGACTTATTTCGAAGGTCTCTCTGATTTATCATTTTTACGTTCTGGGTTCTAGTGTTTGGTTTACCCGATAATACGTATGTCTGTATTTAACGAATAATCTTAGCTTCACATAGCTTGGCGATTATTCTTTCTTTGTGGATTTGTGGACATCTTTTCAGAGAGTTTGAGTACTAGTTGGGAAGCGATTAAGGAAAATAGAGAGCAATGCGTCTCGTTGTCAATATAGTTACGGAAGAACCCAATTGCGTTATGCATGGGACAGACAGTGTGTCTTGAAAAGGAAGTAACTTGTTTTTCAATTTTTGTTGTTTTTGGATTGAGACTGAGTCTTCAGTTTCAAATTGTGGCTGTTTGTTATGAAGATAGTACTCGGATAGGGTGTTAATTGCCTTTATTGAGAGAGATTGGTTTAAGGGCTGCTTTTGTTCAATTTGAGGAGAACGTCTGTTGGCGTGGTCATTATACATGAGCAGACAGATACAAACCGCTTGCCTGAATTTTAGCTGGGAATTTTGGGAGGAGGAGTCTGCAGGATGGGGTAATGTTCCGGTGGATCAACAACTCCGGAAAAAGGCGTGGGGCAGATGGGTGATAGTGGCGTAAGAGTCGCCATTTGGTCTTGTAGGATATTTGTATCACACCTGCATAAATGACAAATCTCTCCTCTCATTTATTGTATGGTGAATAACTCCAAAATCTCTTTTCCAAACAGGTAAGACGGACATTTTAAGAAAGAGGCACTGTGGGGTCCTCCACAGTTCCTACAGTTAGGGGTATGTTATCACAAGGAGTGTGAAAAATAATTCTCCGCAGACGGGGAATATTCATCCGGTCCCCTACAGTTATTTTCGGGATGACCAAACCGTTGACATTTAAAACAACGTCTGGGTGGAGGGATAAACGTGCTAACACTGTGAATTGGGGGCCTTATTTTTACCTTTGTAGGTGGGCACCTTGTGAGAGGTATTTAAAAGGATTCACAACCAGTAAACGAGGAATTGGGGTGTCAGGAGTGTTCGCCGACGAGGGGCGGAAATCTATAAACGTTTGTAACGGAAAAATCTTTTTCTGTTGGCAGATTATTTTCATAATGAACAAGGCTGATCTTCGTCTTTACTGTTCATAACATAAAAAGTCCTTAGATGTGTTTCTTATTTCATCAGGAGTAAAAATAAGAGGAATATTTACGATTAGACGTCAAGGATGACAAAATAGAACTTTGCTTCCGGTTAGCGCTTGAACGAGAAGGGACCCATTTCTCATTAATATGACTGGAGGGTCTACAACTTCCAAAGCTTCTTCAAGTGCATTACTGGGGATAATGTTTCAATGCTTAGGAAGAGCTTTGGAGGTAGTGGATCGCAATATGAAGTAGATCGGGAATGATGTATCCGTTGGCATTCCTGGAGGGGGTGCAGCATATGGAGTGAACGAATGATAACGACTATGACGGGGGGCATCTTTGCGGGATTGCCTCGATCGTTTGGGCATTTTGGATGCAGAAGGCGTATTTTAAAAAAATACCATTCTTCTTCTTCTTCTTCTTCTTCTTCTTCTTCTTCTTCTTCTTCTTCTTCTTCTTCTTCTTCTTCTTCTTCTTCTTCTTCTTCTTCTTCTTCTTCTTCTTCTTCTTCTTCTTCTTCTTTTTCTTTTTCTTCTTTTTTTCTTTTTCTTTTTCTTTTTCTTTTTCTTTTTCTTTTTCTTTTTCTTTTTCTTTTTCTTTTTCTTTTTCTTTTTCTTTTTCTTTTTCTTTTTTTTTTTTTTCCCCTTTTTTCTTTTACTTTTTCCTTTTTCTATGTTCTCATTCTTTCTTCTTCTTCTTCTATCTTCTTCTTTCTTCTTCTTCTTCGTTCTTTTCTTATCTCTTTCTTTTCTGCTTGCTCTCATCCCTTCTTTTTAGTTCCTCTCTACCTGTGCTCTTTAATCACCACTATTCTTAAACTTTTTACCGAATTCATTTCCTTAATATGTTTTTAATAGAAGTATGACGTAAATTTTTTCTTCCTAAATTTTTCTTTAACTGTCTTAAAGTGTACGTATTATTTTTTCTTTAAATTAATATTAAAAACTTTGAGTTTAAAGGCATATAAAAATAAAGAACATTTAAGTCTTTAGGGGTTATTACTTATGTATTTCTTCCTTTACTATCTTTCTATTTTTCTGAACTATTAAACAGTCTTACTCTTTTCTTTATCTTCTTATTCTGCATTCCTCTTCTTTCTTTCTCTTCCTTCTCCTCTATAAAAATGCTAAAGAATAATGTTTATTCACTCTATAACCTCTTCTCGTTGAGAGTATACTTTCTATAATGACTTTGACTAGTATTCCAGATTATCCTTCTCTTTTTTATATTTGAATCTCAGGCCTTCTAAACGGTAACCATCGATTCTTGAGTAGACGGATTACCGGATAAATCATATTACGTATATATTATTCTTTTACTATTATCATTAATATATATATATACTATTCCTATTTATATATATACTTTTATCATTATTATTTTATTTACTATATCTTTTTTCTTTATATAACTTTTATCTATCTATATATATATTATTTGACTGTAGCAACTGTAGCAGGAGTTCTAGACTTGCACAGACGCGCTTGGCAAATCGATGCTTGGAGCAAATCCTCCAACCAGTGAAACTGAAATTATATTTAAAATTATTTTTCATCTAAAACACTAATTTTCCTGCTTTAGCTGTTATCTCCTATTTCTCTTATCGTGCTCTTCTGTTTTTCTTCTTCGTGCCAAGTCGAAAGTATGAAAATATCTCTTGTTAACATTAGCCAGTTGAATGGAAGTTGCTGATTCACTATGCTTTTAATTAGTTTTTTATATATTTGATTCTCCTTTAATTTTTCTTTGAGAGATTCTGTACTCAATGAAGGAGTCCACCTTGCTTCTTTCACAATAGAGACTCACTCTCAATAGGTATTTCTTCTTTTATGATTAAACCCATAGAATTCTTCTTCTTCTTTCTTTTAATTTTATTCCACTAAATATTTCCACTTTCTTCTTCTGCCTATTTTGAATACTATTTCCCTCCTTCTTTCTGGAGTACTTGCTGGTCTGATTCCTCTGGGTTATAAAATTAGTCGCCATATCCACTTTTTCTTCTTTTTCTGTACTTTCTCTTCTGCCTTTGATAGACTTCTTTACCTTTTTTTACTTTTGCCTATTAAAATCTTATCTGTTTGAGTCGGTTGGTTAAGCTTTCTATCTTTACTTGCTCCCTATTTTCTTATTTTTTCCAAATCTATTCATTCATCATTCTATCTTACTTTCTCTTCTGTTTTACAGGCTTTCCCATTTTTCTTTCTTGCCTATTCTTTTCTCTTTCTACTTTTATGAGCTTCTTCCTTCTTTCATCTGGTATCTCACTCACTTATACGTCGCACAGTATCTATCTCTCTTCCTTGAGGTTCACTCTGTACGGTGAGGAAATTTTTATAATTATGGGTTTTAGTTCTAGTACATGTACAGCACCCACAATTGGTTAAAAATCTAACTAGGAAAAATGTTAAACCCATCTATTTAGGGAGGAATGTTATAAATACAAAGTCTTAAAACCAATACGTGGTCTTGTAATTACTTTTAATTTTGTTGTGCTTTGCAAATTAATCCTTCTAAGTGTTATATCATCGGATCTGGTCACTTTTCTCCTTAAGTGGCTGTAATAAATCAGCTCTTGAAGCCTTGTCTATGATATGGTTAGAGGTGGCTCAGCGAGTCGTCGCATGAACACACCTTGGTAGCGAGTATGCATCGTTTACATACAAAAACTGTAATGATAACGGTTTAATATTATACTGTAATAAATAGCCATTTGGGATGTTTTACCGGGCATAATAACAAATCGTTCTATAAGACGGTGAGCTAATATCGATCACACTGAATAAACTGTAATAAATAGCTTTGAGGTTCACCGCACAGATTTCTGTTCTAAACGGTGATCTAATCGATCACTCATCACTGAATAACTGTAATAAAAATAGCTTTGATTCACGGGCGCATAGAAACATAGCTGTTTATCAAGAACACGATGATACTAATCGATCACAACTGTAAACCTGCATAATAATTTAAAAATAGCTTTTAATGCAGTTCAACAACTGATAATTAACATTGGTATCAGTTTTTAATTGGATTACCTGATCGATCACAACTGAGTAGGAAATAATCCAAATGTGCAAAATGTTCACCCACTTGTAGCACTATGAATGTTTTGATGCTTAGAAACATAAACTGTTTCTGGTGACAATACCTCATGTATTCACAGTGACGAGGCGGAGACTACATTCACATCACACTATATGTTTGTACTTAGACACAGAAACTGTCTGAGTGAGGCAAACTCATATTCACATTGACTATTGACATATTCGCAAACATCATCAACTGAATAAATGAAACAAAATCAGGAATTAAAAAAGCAATCGATCTCTGACTGAGACAGCATGATTTGCTCTATTATGAGAAACTCAACCACTATCAAATGCGTTACATTGAAATAGGTAAAAATAATATAATTATATTATTTCTCAAAACTATCATATGATTAACAGATTTGTTATAAAACAGTAGACACATCACAACTACAAAAATGAATAAACAAAAAAAATTAACTTACTGTTTAATAACCATAACTGACGCCTGAGTGACTGTAAAGGTTCTTGGGCTATACGGATTGTTCGGCTAGTTCTGCTAATTCTAATTTCTTCTCTTCTCTCTTCTTCTTCTCCTCTTCTCTTTCTTCTTCTCTTTTTTCACTTCTTTTATCTTTCTCTTGTCTTCTCTTTTCTTTCTTGTCTCTTTCCTTTCCTTCTTCTTCTCTCTCTTGCTTCTTCTTCTTCTCTTCTTCTTCTTCTTGCTTCTTCTTCTTCTTTGTAAATAAGTAATAAAAAATAATAATAATAATAATAAAAATAAAATAATAATAATAATAATTAATAAGATAAATTATACCGTATTAAATCGTCTATGCGTTATTTGATACACAGTGTAAGAAAAAACGAACCAAGCACGCGGAACTATAACGAAAACGCATGTGTCGCCTCGAAGCTGCCTTGTAGTCCTTGAAATTCAATTTCGCCTTTTTGCGACTTTTTTGGAGCCTTTTCACTTCTGCCCGGATCTTCGTGCTCCTTTAAGTACTAATAAATTATATCAGGGCTGATCCGGAGAGGACCGTAAAGAAAATTTTGAGACCAGGAGCCGAGCCGGAGCCGAAGCCAGAGCTGGAGCCGGAGCCGAAATTTTAGGGGGTGATGGACCCGGAGTCGGAAAAATGCTCGCTCTCGGCTCGTCAAGCACACAAATAAGTAATTATTAAATTTTATTACTACATGGTTATATATATATATATATATATATAATATATATATATAACTATTATACATATAGTTATATATTATAGAATATAGGGTATAATATAATATATAATATATTATATAATATATATATATAGGTATATATATGTATGGTAATAAATTATAATATATAATATATATATAAATAATAATATAATATATAAAAATAATATATAATATTATATAATAATATATAATATAATATATATATTATTATAGATTTTAAATAAATAAAAATAATAATTATTGATATATTAAATACATTTAATAGTAAATAGATTAAATAGATATATATATAAATATAATATATATAAGTATATATTAATATATAAATATATATATATATACATAACAATAATATATATATATAGTATATATGATAATAATATATGTATAATATAATTATATATAATATATATAGTATAATATACCTAATATATATATATTTATAGTTAAATATAGTATATTATATATATATATTATATATATATATAATATATATATATATATATATATATATATTATTATATAAATATATATATATTATAATAATAATTAATATATATAGTATTATATTATATAATATATAATAATAAATATATATATATATATATACTCTTTTTCTTCCAGAAATTTCCTTATGTATATTTATTATTCAAGTAAATAAAAATTTCGTTTCTATAGAGAATTTACATTAAAATTAGTTGCAATACCTTAGAAAAATCATGTCATCTTAAACCAAATCGAAACACCTCGTGTACTTGAATATTTTATTCACTCAGCAGATAAAACTTATACTTCCAATATGAAATAGTTACACAGTTGATGGGAAACAGCCAGCTCCATGCTAAAAGAGTTGCGAACCACCAGTTACTTATGGGATCAATAAAGTCCTACTGGATCCTTTAAAGTTAATGCGACATTTAAAATGCTCTCATCCAGATATTCTGCAATTGTTAAAAAGAAAAGGGAAGCAAAAAGCTGTTCAGGATAAATCTTTATTTTCAAAAACTCAACTAAATGGATACTTTTCAAATTGTCAAAAATTGTTCTCTAGTAGGTGGAAAAATTTAAAATACAATTATAAGAGTTATTATATATTATAAATTGATAAGTTAGATTTTTGCAATACCAATTAAAGCACTGTGTGGAGACATGTCGAAACTGGAAGTCCCTTTGACCTGGAAAATATTCGTAAAAATAGTTCTAAGTAAGGACCACACACTTAAACAACTTAAAAATTACTTAAGGGATGCCGTGCATTTAAAATGATGCTTGCACAAAGCAAAACAAATTATTTGCATTAATATTGCATATTGGACTGGAGATAAACCATATTTACTAAACGTTAACAGTAAATTATACCAAAGTCGCAACATTTCACTGATATATCCAGAACTTGTTATTTACGTTTTAAAAAATTCGAAATAAAAGAAGAGGCAAATATCTAGCATTGGTTAAAGGAAAACGGATAAATGATCAATCAGTGAAAACTAATAAGGGGTATGAGGATAGAACAGGAAGTGATAAGTGAAGCGATTTATTGAATACAAACGAATAATATGGTTGTTTTCAAGAATGAACTTGAAAACGCTATGATAACCCTATTTTCCGAATGAGTTAAACATTGCACACACAGAGGTGTGAGTTCATACTTAGCGTCACATGCGATTGCCTCAGCAATACTCAACACAAACCTTATAATGCAATGAGAGAACAATAGCAAACAGCAACACGTACCGCCAAAATTAATGAATCTATAAGCGTCAAGCCAGAATAAGTGCAAATCTTAGATCAAGAATAAAACCTGAGAAGTACAGTCTTATGCTCGAAAGCTTCTGCAACTAAAGACTATATAAAGTACACTGCTGTTCCGGTTATCCAGAACTTTCTCTGCTCCGAAAGTCAGTGGAACAAATCACACCCCAAGAATTATTAAAAACACCCTATACTTTAACATAACAAAAAATATTCATATAGAAGACGCAGAAAAATTTTATAGAGAAGGATTTCTAGCAAATGACATAAAAAAATCTATGTAAAGAAGGAAAGAATGTTAAGTGAAAACAAAATATTTTGTCTCCCATCTTGATACACAGTTCAGAATCTTCCCTCAGAACTGAAGATCTGAAATTAAAAGCTAGAAATACTCTTTGTGAACTAGGACTTAAAATGAAATAAACATATCAAACAAAATCGTGGGTCGAGCAGATAGATCAAGTCCGTTTCAGGAATCCTCTCCTTGTGTACTGTCAATGCAGATGTAGAAGTCATATTGACAAACAAGGTCAAATTTGAGCACACAAAGTGATTGAAAAATAGCCAAATCTACAGATAAAAGACAGGTCATCCTAAGAACCCTAAAAATACAAAGCACGATTTTCCATAAGGTTATAGATAAATAAGAATCGTCGAAATCAAAGTAACATTTAAAAAAACATCTAAAATTTCAGATGCGTTAACACAATACAAGCTTACCTCCTAGTCAAGTGAATGCTGAGAGCTTATTTCTCTTAAAAATAATAAAACAAGATCTCCAGACACTCGTTATAGGAGATATTATTGAAGAAGTTTGTATTTTTAAGAACCAATTGCTTCAAACAATTATAATTTACATAGTGCTCAGCAGTTCAAAGAGAAATTATTCAAAAATTTGGAAAAAAGTGAATTATAATATATATATATATATATAGTAATATATATATAATAATAATATATATAGAATATATATATATGATATATATAATTATAAGAAGAAAAATATATTTTGTAATAAATTATTTACATCCGTCAGGCAGCTCATAGGTCAAGGGGGAATATTTAAACTTTAGAATGAAACTGAAATATAATTTTTTCCGCTTTTTACAAAATAAAATAAAAAAAAACAAAAACAAATATTAACTTTTTAGTAAAATTATATTACGTAACTGTACAGGAATTCATCTTCAAAGAGGAATTATAATTAAATTTTAGAAGAAAGTGAATTATTCTTTTATTGTTTCTTAAAAATCTTATGTTTCTTAAAAATTTTCTATTTCAAGTCAAGTTAACAAAGATGTCATCAACAAACATTCAATCCATTCATACCAAGAAAATTTGTAACAGAGAATAATTATTTCATAAGTGAAATGGAAGAAAAACAAGGGCCGGAGCGGGAGCCGGAGCTGGGTAGCTTTAAAATGCTAGATCCGGAGCCAGAGTCTGAGTCGGGTAATTTTAAAATTCTGGAGCCGAAACCGGAGCCGGAGTTGGAACCGGCACTTTTAAATGATGGAGCAGAGCCGGAGCCGGAGTCGAGCCGAAAAAAATTTGTCAGCTCGACTCTGCATATATTAATATATATAATAATACTATAATATAATAAAATATATAATATATATATTATAAAATTATAAATAATATATATATATAGTATATATATAATATATATATAATATTATATAATATAATATATCAGTAATATATATATATATAGTGTAGAAAATATATTATATATATCAATATCTATTGTATATATATAATAGTAATATATATATATAATAATATATTATATATATATATATATATATATATAATATATATATAATCTAACTCATCCCTCGTAGACGCGGCTTATAGAACCGAATCTGCTGAAATCCCGTGGTGAAAAGAGGAAGAATATAAAATTAATATTACAAAATTACAAAAAGTAAAATAAAAATACTTTAATACATAGTTGAAAAGAATAATAAAAATAAAATTTAATTTAATTCATGAAAAATTTAAGATATCTACAGTACTGCACGTATGTAATAATATCACTCAATTACTGTCAAAAAATATGTTTATATACTGCACTACTGTAAATAACATATATCTGATAATTTATCAATTATAATAAGGATTTTGTTGTTTTTTTTTCTTTTTTTTTCTTTTCAAATCTCATTAAGGGTTAATGATTTTTTCGGGGGTTTTAGGTTTACAGGTTCGGAAAAGAAGAAAAAGAAGCTAATTCTTTTTATCTACGAGGGAGACTGTAATATATATAATATATGAAGTATAATATATATAAATATTTATATATATAATATATATATATATATATATATAATAAAATATATATATATATTTATATATTATATAAATATATATATATATTAATATATATAAAATAGTAATGACTTACTTGCCCCTATATAGTTTTTCGATAAAGAATAGAGATATAAGGTCTGAAACTTGGAATAAATCAATATATTGGGGTAAGGACGAATCGTTAATTTTCAATCTGTAGTATGTATATGAGGGTGGTCACCGCCCCCTAGGTGAACGCCGATATTGCGCTTACCCTTGTCGTGATAATATGGTGCGTTAGGCCTAACGGAGTGGAACGAGTGTGAGTGACTAATTTGGCGTAGCAAGATGTCAGCGCGCGAGAGCGCACATTCACCTTTACTATATTATTATTATTATATTATATATATGTATTATTATTATTATTATTATTATATTATTACACGAAGAAGACCCGTAAGCGTTACTTCTAATTGTTAAATTCTCTTCTGGTCTCCTTCTTAAACTTTCTACATCCCTCCTCCATGGTGATGTCTTCTTTACAATCCGAATAAGCATCGAATTCATAAGCGTCATATCATGCTCTTTGGAACACTCCTAGCACAATCGATCAGCTCCAGTTGCGGCGCTCGCGTAGGGTCGACTCCTGACTCCGATCCGATCCTGCTCCGGCTCCGAGCTCCGACCCCGACTCGACTCCGACCTCTTGATCCGTGCGCGGCGGCGCTTTGGTTCAGCCTCTGGGCTGCGCAGTTCATTGTGTATGTTTATTATTATTTATATATTATAATTATATTATTATATTATATATTATTATTATTATTATTTATTATTAATTATTTATATTATTATTATTATTATTAATAAGAAGAAGAAGAAACAAAACGTTTCATTTCAAACGATATATTGCATAATGTACTTCATTCTCTGAATTTTTTCTTATTATTATTATAATTAGTATTATATTATTATTATATTTATATAATATATTTATTATTATTATTATGATAGTAGTATAGTAGTAGTATAGTATATGGGTATATGTTTGGTATACGTGTAGAGTTATCGTATTGGTTAAATTTGAGGGGGGTTAGATTATGGCATTATCCTTGTTGTAACGAGGTTACATCCCCTGGTCCCTCAAGGGGGACCCCACATTGCTAGATGCCCGAAAGGATCCCGCCCGAAATAAATATTGATGTAGAAAGCGACACTTGATATATCAGCATTTAGGTGATCTTACGGTGTATATACGGTAAAATACCGATTGGACCAATATTCGGGACCAGCCCCACCAAATCGTGAATATGACATAGAGATAAAACTCGGTATAGCACCTTCTGAGGATGTATCTAGATGACCCGGGTGTAAAAATGACTATGGTGCCCAAAGCCGGTTACCACCCAAAATCCTGAAATATTGCGACATATGAACACAAACTGATATACAGCGCTTTTTAGGTTGTTCTTAGATTATCCCCAGTGGTAAAATGACTCGATTTGTCAAATTTTGGGACCACCCCACCAAATCTGAAATATTGACATAGAAATGATGAAACTCGGTATACAAACCTCTGAGGATGTATCTTAGATGCCGCCGGGGGTAAAATAACCGTGGGCACAGGGCCCCAAACCTGACATATTGACATAGAACAACGAAACTTGAGTATACAGCCTTTAGTTGTATCTTAGATTGATCCGTGGTAAATAACCGATTGACAATTCGGGACCCCCCACAGAAAGCTGAAATATTGAACCAGAACGATGAAATCGGTAAGCACATACATATAAGCTACCACACATAATATGGTTAAATAAGCCGTACATCACCTAGAAATGGTCCCGGGAGACCCGCCAACTTTGAAAATATGACCTAGAACGATGAAACTCGGGATAACCTTTCATACTAGTACTGCATATCATAAATAGTTAAATATCCGTCCACAATCCAAAAGGGGTCACCAGCCACAAAACTGAAATATTGGCGTAAAACAAGAAACTCTGTAACATTTCTTAGTTTTTATCTTCGATACAGAAAATAAAAAAATAAAAAAATAATTTTAAAAAACTAAAAAAATAAAAAAAATTTTTTAAAAAAAATTTAAAAAAAAACTTTTTTTTTTAAAAAAATTTAAAAATTTAAAAAAAAAAATTAAAAATTTTAAAAAAAAAACCTTAAAATTTTTATTTGTTTAATTTTTTTAATAAAAATTAAAAAATTAAAAAATTAAACATTTTTTTTATCTTTTAAGTTTTATAACAAAAAAAATTTACGTTTTATATAACAAACCCCTCAAAAGCTCTGACCTCTGAGCCCTCTTGAGCCTCTCCGCCTCTTCCCATCCCTCAAGCCTCCCGACCCCATCTAACTTGACCCGCCCCTCAGCCTCCCCTCACACCACCCATCTATGAATACTGTTGATCATGCATATTTTTATAACTAACACAACGTCATTTTTTTGTATAATAGCTTAACAGTGTTTTACTAAAATTACGCTTCATATTTATAATTAAGAAATTGGTTTTTAACAACACCTAGAACCTGTAAATCAGTAAACAACCCAACCACCTCCCCCCATGCCACCCACAATGCGGATATTTATAACTAACATAGTAATAGTTAAAAATAAATTATCATATTATGAAATTACAAACTAAGCACTGAATATATGCTAACATTAGACAAAGATGTCAGACGAAAAACAGTGAAGTAACAACAATTGATGTGCAGAACGGATCCTACTTACACTTTTTCTAAAACAATATTAAATTTACATAACATAGTAATATTAACAAACTTTATCATAACTGTCTAAATATCATCCTGATCAATGAATATTCTAACGTAACAAAGTTCACTCAATAAAGCAAACATGCATATCTGAACACGTAAACGTACATTCAACAAACCTATACACATCTTAAACAGAAGAAACAGTTAACATGAACAAACATCCATACTTAACAAACATAAGTAACTAACATTGACGCAAACGTAACCTACGTACTGCTTACTACTACATATATACTAGGATTTTTACATTAATAAGTAACATAAACAAAAAATTTACGCACCGTTTGTAAGTCTACTGCTGTTCATGAATTATATGCACGCAACAAAGAATCACATCAATAAAGCACCATATCATAACCTATGTTACGAAATTAAGTACAACTCACAATCCAAACAAACATCTATGCCAATAAATCGCTAACTAAACAAAACTTCATACTTAACAACTGTAACGTAACTGACATTGCATACATACGTAACTATTCACACTTTCAAACACTATCCTAACATATCATTACCTAGTTTCGTATACACTGTAATGATTATCATCACCGTATTTATGTGAAATCAAAGATATTTTCCATCCGTCACAAATTTGGCTTAACCAAAGTGAAACATATCATAGCGAAACCAAGAAATATAACATACCCAAAAAAACCTAACATACCTTAACAGTAAAAAACAGCTAACATAACAAAGTCTTAACATCAGTAAAGTAACTACATAATTAGAACGTGCTTCACATCTTTTTTTTTCTTTGTTTTAAAACAACTTTTAATTTTATTTTTACTTTATTCTTAAAACTTTTTGCTCATGCTATTTGTTATTTTAAAAAACTTGGTAATTTAACTTAATCTTTTAATTTTGTATATACAAAAAAAATTTTACACTTTTCAAGTTTAAAACTTAAACAAATTGTATTTTTACATACCCTACGGTCAATCACCTGAATCAGTAAACATCAAACCACCCCAACCCTCCCCCCTACCCTATTCCCAATCCTGATCTATTGGGGTATGATCATTGATCGTTGTCCAGTCATATTTCGAAGTTAATCATTTGATAAACATTAGCATATATATGTTCTTTTTTATACTAACCGCTCGAATATATCGACAATAACAAAGTTTCACACAATAAAGAAGCTAAAATAACATAACCCTGATGTAAGAATATAATTATAACATCAACCCTAAAACATACCTTAAAACACGAATAAACAACTAACATTAACAAGTTCATTAGTTACCATCAGGGTTGTAACTAGCAAAGCAGAAAAAAAGTTGCCTCAAGACACTTTTTTCTTTTTTTAAAAAACTTTTATTTATTTGGCGAAAATTTCTAAAACTTTTTGTTTATAGAACTTTTAGTGAATCAATTGATTGCTTTAGTTTTTTCTTTGTTTTTTTTAAAAAATAAAAACTTAATTTTAACTTTATTTTCTTTAAAACTTTTGTTTTACTAAAATTTATTTACTTGAAATGGTATAAGTAAAAAAATTTAACATTTTACAATAAATTAAAAACTAAACATAAATAACTACACCATACTATAATTAAACTAACATAACATAACTTGATGTCAAAATATAATGTATAACATCCAACCTATTTGTTCACAAACTTGGCAACAGAAAGTAACTGATGTTGCTTACAGCCCGTACCATATTCCACACTTTTTTTTCCAAACCGATCCAACATATCACAATATTTTACAATATTGAAGTAACATTAACAAAAATTTATCACAACATACATTGATTAATTATACTGACCTACCTAAGTTTTCACATCAAATAAAGCTAACATATCATATCCTGAACAAGGAAATAACCCCAAATGACAAAACCTAACATACCTATGATCGAAATAATATATGAAAACATAACAAAAGTTCATACTAACAACACTCAATAACTAACAATGCATACAGAACGAACATGTAGGAAAGTGATGTGGTTCCTGTTTCACTAGATTTATCAGATACAAGTCGAATGTTCAAACTCCTCCCACCTTTCGAAATATTACGCAATACCTAATGATCTTGTTTTGTCGTTACAAAACATTACGCAACTTACCTGATTTCTTGTTGTTTCGTACCTCCTAACATATTAACGTTAATCTTAACATTGACATAGTAATTAGCAAAAATTTATCACATCATTGGTTAATTATCATACAGACCAGCGAAATATGCTAACATAATAAAGTTTTCAATAATAAGCTAACATAGCATCATCTAAACTAAAAATAAACCCAAAACAACAAAACACATCTTAACGGAATAAAATCTGTACTACAAGTTCCAACACTTAACACCAAAACACTAACATGTAGCCAAAACGTAACTAATTTATTTTTCAACATAACTAACATATTACGTTATTCTACACTAACATAGAACATTTACAAAAATTAATAGAACATCAAACTAATACAGACCAGCGAAGTGCTAACATTAATAAAGTTCCACATAATAAAGTAACATACACAACGAACTAAGAAAATATCCCGCAATAGACAAACAAATCACATCTTAAGCAGGAAGAACAGCAAGCATAACAAAAGTTCATACTTAAACACCATAAATGCATACATGGTAGCAAGAACTTAACCTAATCTAACTTTTCTTCAAGTAACAACTTATTATCGTTAACTTTACACTAACACAGTAACATTGAACTAAAATTCTCATATTCCAGAATATCATACTGACCAACGAAATTATGCTAACGTAAAAAGGCATATACAAATAAAGCTAACAAATGGGTAAGATGAAGTTAAATTCAAAGAAGCTACTTTAAAATCCGCATCTTTGAATAACTGTAACATTAACAAAGTTCCACACGTCACTACTGTGCTCTCGCCACTTCATGAATCAAGCGTAAACCTATTATGAGCACTCAACCACTAACTTTCCACCATATAACTATAATACTTACATGTCACTATAATTTTTTAGCAATTTCTCACAACATTTTAATAATTATCATCAAATATATCTCTAACATAACAATGTCTACACATTAATAAAGCTAACATA
>JABUQX010042216.1:0-20000 GCA_015478945.1 Trachelipus rathkii
GATCTTCTCCGTCCACGTTGCTCTATACTATGAAGAATTTATTGGTCTCTGTAATTATCAATAAGATGTAAATCAAATTTTTTTACGACTTATATCATGTCCCCTCTGAAAAATCCGCCTTTCTAAAGAAAACATTCCTAACGTACCTTCAAGCTCTCTCATAGCTCTTACCTAACCAGAATAATACCTAATGGGTAATGGCACTACTCTTAAAAGGTGTAGAGTTTTCTTTACATAAGGGGCCCAATTGTTGCACAATACTGCTATTATTGGCCTAACATAGCTATGATACAGTTTACTTATTACTTCTCTGCTCTTTGTAAACAATGCAAATATTAATGCCCAGCATCTTACTTAGCTTTATTATTCTAAACAGATTTCTCTACTGATTAATTACTGCTTATAATCACAGCTAAATCTTTTTTCCAGTCGCAAAGACTCAAGCCAAACCCCATTCATACTTCGTAGTTAAAACTTTAATCTTGAAGTAACCTAGGTGAAGAAAACCTACACTTTTTGGGAAAAAAGGTAGATTAAGAAAATTGCCCTCCCCAGAAGTTTATCAAGATCATTTAGAATAACTTTATACATCCTATCCTTATCTTCCTAACTGGAGGTGTCACTTTTGGTACGCATTCTGCAACTTAGGTAATAGAAACCTTGCATTTACAGTCCTGTCTAAATCTTTTTATAGTATGAGGAACAATAGTGGCCCCAGACTTAACCCTGTGGGACACCACTCTTCAACTATTTCCATGATAACTTATTGCCATTTAATTGTACACAGTTTTCTATTCCACAGCCACTTTTAATCCAAACCATGTACCACTCCACCATATAACCACAACTTGCAATAATTTTCTATATCAGGCCTTATGTGGGGACCTTTTAATCAAAAGCTTTGCTAAAGTCTAATAATTAATTATATACAGCTGGATCTCCTCGGTCAGTGCAGTCAGTAAGGTATTCCATAAATTCTAAAAGGTTGTCTGACATGACCTAACCCTTTCTGAAACCGTGCTGGTAGTCATCAATACTGTTATCTTCTAAATATTATTTCTCTATATGAACCTTTCAGTATTTTCCAGAACCTTTATAACCAGAGATGTTTAAGATACAGTGGCCTATAATTTCCAAATCTTTCTTACTAACCTTTCTTATAATAGGCACACACATAGTGCCGTTTTCCAGTTATTCTGGTACGGTTTTCAACAAATGATAGATCGCCTATCAAATCAAATAAAGTAATGCCTTTGCAATGCTTCTACTAGTCACTCCCTTCAGAATTCTATTCTACCATATATACCATCGGGGCCTGCAGCTTTACTTGGAATCAATATGGTCTAGTAATACCGTTTAATATCTGCTTTACGATTCAAATTGCAAATTCTGTACGTCTACTTTTTTTACAAATGCATACAAAACTATTAGTCTCCAAACTTTTATCTAATCTTTCTTCAGTAAACACTGAAGCAAAACTATAGCATTGGAAAATCTCATCATCGTCCCAGCAAGGATTTTTTCTGAAGTCAGAATGTACAGGACCCCCCCACGGCTCACCAAGACAGCGGCGCACACTGGGTAGGGGTTGAATAAGTCAAATACTCAATTTGTGGGTCCTGGCAATTACATTATTTTGATGTCAGAAACTCTGAATGGTGAAGTGAATTATTCAGTGCGTCAAAAATACATAACAACGGTAAATAAAATTATATCTTACAGTAGACGAAATCTAATCATTCCAAATAGAAAGTACTCAAATCTGTTGTAAAAGAATAATTTCATTCCCTTGGAGAGCAACGCAATAGTTTCAAAATATTAGATGGGAAGATTCAGATAAGATATGGCATAGTCTTTTAGAAGGTGTTATTATGGACCATAAAATGGGAAAATGACGACGGCTCTAAACTTCCATCTTTGACAATCATACCACTTCATTCATGATAGAATTATTAAAACAGGTAAATACAATCATAATTAAATTTATTTATACTAACACACCTAGTTTTGAAACATCACGAGCTTTTTTATGTATAAATTAATCTTTTTTCTTTTCTTTCATACGTTTAAATTCTCTAACAAATTTCTCTACCTAAGAATAATTATGTAACTTTTTATTTTATAACGTGCTAATAGCATAATTTTCGGATTAGGCTCATTATATATATATATATATATATTATATAATATATATATTATATATACATATATTATATATATAGATATTATATATATATATATATATATATATATATATTATTATATATTAAATTTTATTTAACACGTTAACATCATTAAAGTTAACTAATCAACAGTTCCCAAACTGTGGTTATGACCCCCAGAAGGGTAATGAGATTTTTCTTGGGTTCATGGAGGCTACCAGACGTAGTTGTATTCAAGTGTTAAAACATTTTCTTTTTAACGAGTGATATAATGGTGGGTAAATTAATTTTACACAAATAAAGAAAATATATTATATATATATATATATATTATATTTAATATAGCAATATATATAATAATATATTATAATATATATATATATTTATAGTACTAATTAATCCATTTTTTATTTATAATAGTGACAGTGTATAAGATAAGTATATATATAGATATAACTAGTAGTATATTAATAACCAGCCATAATGCGTAGTATAACCTAGTAATTTGATTACATTTTGGAAAGGGCGCCTAGATTTACCACACTTATCAGGATCTATACTATTTCACTGCGATTTGTGGCAATTTGTTCTGTTTCCCAGTCGTTTCGTCTCTCGTGGAGTAAGTTGTGTTCAAGTGTTTTGGGTGTCATTTTTTATGTCTACTAAGCCATTGATAAAACACGGTCATATAATCAATATTATTTTATACTTAAGTGAAAATTTTATATATATTTTAGGTTTGCATACTGTTATTAATTTAAATATGTCGAAGAAACGCACATACAACGTAAGAGTTTCTTCTCACCTTTTGCTTTCAGCCCATCATTAATACTGGCGTCAACTTGCTCAAGGTGGGTAACTGCATAGAAGACGCTTGCTAATGAGAGCATGAAGTCGTTCAAGGTGAAGGAGCATCTCAAAAAGGTTCATTAGAAACTAGCCAGCAAGGATTTGTCATACTTTAAAATTAAAGAACACAGCTAAAGAGATCAAAATTGGATCATGGAACAGAAATTCTTTCAGCACTCTAACATCGTCGAGGCCTCGTACAGGATCTCCGTTCTTGTAGCGAAGCAGAAGTCACACACAATTGGAGACACTCTTTAAACCTTACATGATAGCTTTATGATGGAGGGCAAGACGAGCAGTCTCGGTGTCAACAAGCTTAATCAGATAAGTATCTCGGACAACACAGTTAAGCTGCGCATCGATGACATGTCTCAGGATATCAAACTTCAGGTGACGGAGAAAATACGAAAATCTCCTTTCTTTGCAATACAATTTGATGAAACAACAGACGTCGCACAGCTTTCACAACCTTTAGTTTATGCTCGGTTTGTTTCTGCAAATCGAATAGATTAAGTGTTCCTTTTCTGCAAGCCAGTTATAACAACTACAAATGCTGAAAATGTCTTGAACATAGTTTCCAACTTCTTTTAAGAGGAAAATCTCTCGTGGGGAAAAGTTAGTTGGTGTGCGCACGGAAGGAGGTTCCGGCATGCTCGGCTTAAAGTAAGAATTTATGGCTATAGTCAAAAAGAAAAATACGGCTGTAATTACAACACACTGCGTTATGATCCACCGTGAGGCTCTTGCCTCCAAGACGCTCCCTGCTGCCCTCGAACTCACCTTCGCAACTGTGATCCGCATCGTCAACTATATCAAAGGACGAGCACTCTACACCAGACTGCTTCGTCGGTTGTGCTAAGACATGGATTCTTCCCGCCAAAACCTCTTCTACACATCTGTTCGTTGGTTGTCAAAGGCAATGCTCTTTCTCGTGTATTTGAACTCATTGATGAATTGCAGATATTTCTTGCAGATCAAGGAAAGGAGATGGAGCAGTTTCTAAAGAGCATTCAAGAGTCGTTTAAGTGTAATCTTGCCTATTTGGCAGATGCGTTCGAAGCTTTGACCGACTCAACCAACAACTACAGGGCCAAGATACCACCATGATGCCATCAAGGCTTTCCTTGACAAGTTAGCTCTTTGGGAGAGAAAAGTTGAGATGGGAAATGTAGCTTCCTTCCAACGTCTGAATGAGGTCGTCGGTGAAAAATCATTTGCAAAAGAGCTACAACAAGATATCAAGGAGCACTTGTCAAGCTTCAAACAAGAATTCAGACGCTATAACCATGATATTGATGCCAATGAGAATGCACAACTTAAACTTGCCCTCAATCCTTTCCGCTGCAATGTAGACGATCTTCCTGATGACGTATAAGACGAATTTGGAGCTCATCACACAGTAGTCAAAGAGGAGTTCCAAGAACAACAGCAGTTCAGCAACTCTAATTGCTGAGCAAAAACGATTTCGGCTTTCCCCAAGACCAGAACATTCGCCTTGATGGTTCTCGATCCTTTGTTATCAACTTACCTTTTGTGAAATTGGTTTCTCGACTCTACTGGTAATCAAATCAAAGTACCGAAACTGGTTGGTGCCTTGAACCACACAGACCCACGTATTGATTTGCTTGCAGCAAGAAAGCAAGTACATCCCTCGCATTAAAAAATACAAGTATTATGCAATATTATATACTATAATATATATATAATATATATATAGTAGTATCATATATAATATATATAATATATATATATATCTATAATATATATATATAATATATGCTATAGTACTAAGTATATATATATATATAATATATATATATATATATAATATATTATATATATATATATATTATATATATATATATATAATATATATATTATATAATTATTATATATATATATATATATATTATATATATATAATATATTATATTATAATATATTATAGTTTATATATCTATATCTTAATATATATAGTATATATGTATATATAGTATATATATATAATATATTATATATTATATAAGCGGTATATATATATTACGGTAATAATATATATATATTTATATATATATATATATATAATATTATATATATATATATATATATATATATATATATATTATATATATATATTATTATATATATATATATAATATATATATATATATATATATATATATATATATAATGGTGGAAAATCAAGTAGAGACTAACCACAAAGGAAGGAAGAGAAATTCAACTTTTTTGAGCTCAAACCACAAGTTGATTTCCTTCCCTCCATAGATGGGTTAGTCTACTTTGATTTTCCACCATCAATATATTTTAAAAAATATATATTTTATAGAAAGGTTGGTAGGGGTTATGGTAGGTTTGGTATTACTAAAAAGGGTCACGCACCCGAAAAGTTTGGGAAACACTGATCTAAATAAACATTTTTTTTTTTTTTAACAAAACCCAATTTTTAAATATATAAAATGTTTTCTGTATGTAACAAATGTAATTTACCTACAAATACTACACAACTACCATTATAATTATTATTATTTTTTCGTATGTCTGGCATACAATTTGTTTGCATTTTTAACAGTATTGATTATTGATTAACTCATATTAATGGCATTAAAACTGGCCTTATCAATGGCAATAAATAAACACAACATAAGAACGGAAATATATTTTTTTTACAGATAATATTTAAAAGTTAACTAAATTGTTTGGTTCCTTGTATTAACTTTTATAAAAACACTTAATACAACAGAAAAATGGTAGACCAAAATGGCAGCAACCCATCATTATTCTTAAAATGAAGCTACACGACCAAAACAACCAACATGTAAAATAAGGCTATAATAAAATCACAAAACTACCAACTAAAAATGTATAAAATGACTTTTAGACATTGTAAAATGATATATAGAGAATAAATTCGATACAAAAACATAATTTTAAAGTAAGACTCAAAACTACAAACAACGAGAACAATATACAAACTGTGATAATATTCTTAACCAAAACCAGACTACAACAAAACTATTTTCTAGGAAATGATGGCACAACAATATGTTATAAATATTGTTAGTGAAAGAGGAATACCGTAGTACATTTGTGAACTTCCCATTAAATTCTAAACCAGATCATTACCAGTAAAAAGCAACCTATTTAAATCTTAAAAAGTTTGTAGAAGAAACTAAATACTGCCCCGCAACAGATAACCCAGTGATTTTGCCAAAATAGTGAAAGATCATCGACGTGAAGGGTGGCACTTGCAGGAAAAAAAAAAGAGGTGACAGAGGACCCTCAGCTGAAGGAATTTAGCCAAGAGACGAACAAACTGAGGTGTGAAAAAAGAAAGAACTAATGATACTGCAGGGGCAGGTTCAGGAACATGTAATGCCTATGGGTGATGTTAGTAAAACCAGTGGGCAGTAACACTAGAACTAACTATCGGTTTCAATCGTGACTCGTTGACTACTCGCCAAACTGGCGAGCATTACCACGGTGGTCCTCTTACCATGTCGAAGAGACATATAGTCCAATGACGGAAGGTATCCAAATCGTAATGCTACATAGATAATTATAATTGAAGCGGGATGAGAAGACTGCTTTGGATGCTCTATTAGTATCAGTTAACTCTTTACTAGCATCTTTGAAATGAGATTGAATAAAAAAAAAAAAAGACCAGTTTGTGACAGAAGTAAAGGAGTTTGGAAACGGATGAAAAATAGATACCATATAATGGGAGTTATAAAATATTTTCAAAGTTGCTAAAAAGCTGCGGTAATAAATAAATTCTGAAGCAGAACTGCAAAGTCGAATCGGTAATTCTTCTAAAGAAAGCGCCATTATTGTGACCTATTAAAAAGACGAGTTAGTAACAACAATCCCTGCTTTAAGACCATCTGACCAGGTAAATCAAATTCATAGATTTGTTTGGTAGAATAAGTCCAAACATATACTGCTCTTCAGAACTGAAGGATGGGTATGTCTCACTAAAAATTCGAGACTTCTTCCACGTCCCCTGAGAATTTTGAAGGGTTAAGAGTGGTAACACATGAAGGGTCTTTAAGAGTTAGACTGATTGAACAACCGAAGTCAATGTTTCCAGTGTGAATAAGCCATTAGAAGAGATTTTTAAGGATAAAATTTGTGAGCGGGGGATTCTTTGAAGAGGATGACAAGCTGCTTTAGTTCCACTGATTTCCAATTCATCATCAGAAAAATTATGTTTTCGACATGATATCCTGTGGAGTTTTCCTGAAAATCCAATAAATCTACAACAGTATTTGAAGAGCAAGTCGAAGCATCTAGGAAATGAGAGGTTCCGTTACTGACAACCCGAACTCGATCGTTGTTCCCTGACAATAGTCCACATCAACCTTCCCAAGTCTCCAGACGAATCCGTGTTCGCAATCATATTAGGGAGCCGGGTTTTAATAAAGTATAAAAGCCCTCGCTGATAATGATAACAGTGATTGATATTCCTACGTTGGCATTGCTCATGTCCATGACTCACATTTACTATAAATAATCATATTAGTATCGATACGATTTTTAATATCATATCCATCTACACATGGGTAGCAATGTTTCGTGGCAAAGTCCTATAAATCCTTATGGGGCCAAAATCCAAAGCAGTACCGGAAGAGCAGAGTCGAGACATCTAGGGAATCGGGAATAAAAAATTTTATTACTGAAACTCTAAACTCGGTCCTTTCTTTCATTAAGTTGTCTGGAAAGTTTTGGCAATTCAGACTCTGCATGCCAGAGAATAATCTGTTACAGAGCGATTGTTGTTCACAATGAATTAATGGCTTGAGGAGCTTAACTTGAGATTGATGGCGTCAGTAGTGTCACTCAAAATAGTGGGTGAAAGTGAAATAGAAGAGCTAAATCACTATCAGGCTGAACATTAAACGGGAGACTCCCAGACAAGTTAGACAAAACATTTCCCGATTTCGTTATATTCATTGTCTTCCCATTTCGGAGAGCAATGGAACTTTGTTTCTTACGAATGGGTGTAGCTGGAACCAATGTATTAGAGAAAAAAGAAGACACTATCTGCAAGCATCTGAAGGAAAGTTTTTTGAGAATTAATTTTTGGGCTTCTGAGTGAAAAGGCTTATAATGTGACGAGAGACAGTAAACTGATCAGGGCCAGAAGAAAGGAGTTTGGAATACTAACACTGCCAGAAGCCAGAGATTAGGCAGCAGTGAAGGCTGTTTGTCCTAATCAGGGCATTTGTGTTAGGCTTTGTCCAATTTCAGGCTAAGTGCACATTGTGAGAATATTTTTATATATATATATATATATATATATATATAATTTATCGATATTAATTATATATATATATAATTGATTATACTAATATATAATATATAGTATATATTATATATAGATACTAGATATATATATATTATATATATATATTTTATATTTATGTATATATAGTACATATATATATATATTATAGCTATAGATTATATTATGACTTTTATCATCTATATAGCAATAGAGGTTATATATATATTGTCTGTTAGAATAAATCTGAATAAAACAAGTTGGGGCATTACCAAATGGACTGCGTTATAAAGTTCAGTTTATATATTATATATATACTATATATTATATATATATATATATTATATTTCTATATATATATAGTATATATTATATATGAGTATAATATATATGTAGTAAATTTATTTTGATTAATGCTTACCCTCATTTCAATAGCTTAAACCAAACCTAGATATAATATATATATATGGTCTATAAAATTTGATATTCAGTATTGTATAGTTAATTATATATAATATTATTAATATATTTTATATATTATATATATAGCTATTATATATATATAGTATAAGGAAGAAAGAGAGGGGAGAGAGAAAGAGAGAGAGAGAGTAATTTGTATCTTCTTAAAATCAAAAGCTGGAAGCACATTTTTATAGATACAAATGAACGTAGAATATAATGAGAGCAGTAAGTGGTAACCGAGGTAATAATGAGTGTTCATATTCCTTTAACAAATTCCAATTATCTATCTATCTATATAATATTAATTATATATATATATATATATATATATATAATAACTATTAATATTATACTATATATATATATATATATATATATATAATATATATATATATATATAAATCATTAGTTTTGACTAAGCCAAATACAATAATATTAAACATAATAATTATAATGATATATATATGAAATATACTACTCTTCTGATTTAGACCTTAAAAATAAATAATAAGGTAACGCATTATAGCTATGTTATAGTCACAAATAATAAATCTTTTGGGTCCTAAGGGCTTATACCCAACTAGCTTACAATAAAATTAATAATAATTAAAAATAATAATAATTAATGAATAATAATATATAATAAATAAATAATAAGAATAATAATAATAATAATAATAATTAGGCCAATACTTACTAGACGATATTCAAAGATATGTGTGTTATTGCATTTCATTATATATATTTTAATATTATATATATTTATAATATATATTATAATCATTTATATATTATATATTTATATATATATATATATATGATATACCTATATTCTTATAAAGATCTTACGATAGTTATAGACAGATATGAAGTTTTTTCTTTTTTCTTATTTAGTGATGAAAGACATATGAAAAATTCATTACTATAAATAATTTAGAAGAGGATTTACCTAGTCAGGTTAGGTTATTGCTAAAAATGACCAAACTTAAACTATTCTGCACTGTTAATTTAACTCAACTATCAAATTTTTTTTATTATACTTAATTATATTTATCAAATCATGAAGCGATTATTCACTATGTACAACGGTAGAACACAAGGTGTTCGAACTGTATTTAATATTCGAGATTAACAACGGTGTTAGCACCGGTTTTTAAGAAATATATAAATATAAACAACATTTTATGAACATTTCAATCCACCTTCCACAGATAGTTTTTCACAAGGAAATATTGTTATTATTATTATTATTAATATTAAGTTTATTTTATTAATTAAATAATTATTAGTGGCTAATTATTATTTTAAATCTTATTATCGTATTAATTAATTATTATAATGAAATTATTTAGATTATAGTTATTATTCATTATTATTTGCACTAAACTTATCTTAAATCGACGAAATGTTTCAATACCGTCCTTTATTAGCTTCTGCCTCTATATAACCATACAACTAATATATTATTATATATAATAATCTATATAATATTATATCATAATATGTATATATATATATATTATATATAATATATATATATATATATATATAATATATTATATATCATAAACTATACTATAATATACTATATAATATATATATATATATATATGATATATATTAATTATATATACTATAATATATTTATTAATTATATATATATATTATTATATATAAAAAATAAATATTATTATAAATTTAAAAAATTATAAACTATTTTAATATATATATATATTATATATATATATATATATATATAATATATATTATATATATAATATATATAATATATGGTAAATTAGGAACCAGATTTTTATATATTTTTTTTGTTACTGATATTCACTTAAATAATTGAAACGTATTACTAATAGTAATAGCAGTTACAAAGGCTAATATTACTATTACTAATATTGCTGTAGTCCTACGTATTTGCTGTTGATGTTGACGCTTAAATTTTTGTTGTTGTTGTTGTTGTTTACCATTGTTTGTTTTACATGGATAATATGATATATGCTTTTAAGACCTTACCATTCAAGATGAAGAAGGCCTGTGATAACGTATGCCGTTAATCTGTTAAAAAAAGAAGGGTTAAAAATATTAGTTATGTGTGTGATGGATTTCGATATACGTCTCATAGACATATGTGCACGTGTTCATACGTCTCAT
The DNA here is from genome assembly GCA_015478945.1 of Trachelipus rathkii. Lineage (NCBI taxonomy): Eukaryota > Metazoa > Arthropoda > Malacostraca > Isopoda > Trachelipodidae > Trachelipus > Trachelipus rathkii. The sequence continues at coordinate 10,942 of JABUQX010042216.1, forward strand.
ATATACATACATCATAAAAACCTATGAGAAAGTAGTACATATTCATTTTCTGTTACCTTTCGCATTTATTTTACTACAAGTTTATATCTAGTTCTTCATTTTTTATATGAAATTGGTACACCAATAGACATTTTAATTAATTTTAATGCATCAATGTAATAAGATTTTTTTTATTTAATTATTTGGCAATTAAATTTTTAAATAATTTAGCTCTGGTTTAAAAAAAAAATTGCTAAATAAATCGTTGACTCTAAATCTAATTTTGAAAAATTCCAAATTTAATGGTGTTTCGATATAACACATCTTAGTTATATTTTCCCGATATTTTATTTCCATTGCCTATAGAATGTATTTTTATTCGAGTGTCTTAAATACCGTTCGAATGTCTTACTACACTATAAAGGAAGAATTTATTCCAAACATAAGGAAAAACAAAAAACTAAGCCACTTGAAATTCTTCAAAGAATCCTCATTCTAAACTTCTTGTCCTAAAGAAACTTTAATTAAGATGTAATGTAGCTACTACCACCAACCTTAGAGCAATTTTTGAACTTTTTATGGACCTTCCATGATGCCCATCTTTATTTTGAGCAAGTCAAAAGATTTTTCTCACTTTTTCATGGTAAACTTATTTTGTGTAACAAATTTAAAATCCCCAGAGAGACAAATGGAAACAATATCTAAAGGCTTATGCAATGGATCTAATAAACAAAGACTATCGGTACTCTTACAAAGTCTCATTTTACATTATATGTTGAATTCCATTCCCAATGTTTTTTCTTGGGAATAACATTAACCAACTTTCTAAATCGTATAACACTTTTATTCATACATTACGAACACAGCAAAATACTTATTTTCCTTCAAATTTTAAATAAATCTTTTAACTTGTTCTAAAGAAGGGCAGTATGGAAGGTCCATTAAAAATTCAAAAAATTTATATTGTTAGCTACATTACATCTTAAATTTTTTTTTGTATGACAAGAAGCTTAGCATTAGGATCCTTTGAAGAATTGGAAATTATTGTTCCTCTTGGTAAAAAACGACAGCAGCGAAAGCCGTATGACAAGAGAATTCCTCAGTTTGGAAGTAACAGTGGTTTCGTAAACTTTATTTTCCTACAATAAACACTAGTATTCAGTTGCACTTCTGTACATTTCCTGTACTCCTTGTGTACCTCTCAATGTTTTTCCTGGTAAGTGTTTATCAACTTGTTCAATTTCTTATTTTTCATAGCTTTCCTATCTTTCATAACAGCAATCATCACACATTGTACACGTCATAAATATTGTTCCATTATAATATTCATTAAATATTTTTACCCCTGGGCACATCGCTTCTTTGTCTATTATAACTTTATGCGTGAATTTTTACTTTTTTCAGTCGATCATCTGACACTACTTTTCAGTGAACTCAAACCTGAATGTATAAACTTTTTAAGCTTGTTCGGACCTTTATACTACTCTCATAATGTACAAAGAATAGGAAATGTTCAATAAAATTGCTTTATATATAAATGATATTTATCAAGCCATAAATGGTAATAAGCGTTTTCGTTCAAACACCAAAGTAATCATTACAACCAAACAACAAAACCAATGAGTAAATTTCCCCTGCTCATATGAATCTCCCCTTCATTCTGTATCTCCCCCCCCCCCCCCCACACAGACCAATCACCATCTTGCCTAAGCAGTCTTTAAATTTTATTAACATTTAAAACTTATAGAACATAAATAGGATTGTCAGAGGGGAATCCAATTATAAAAAAAACCTTTAGAAAAAAACAACAAAAAAAACAAAAAAAAATCTAAAATACTTACAGTCATATCATGCTCAATTATATATGCTGGAATTTCCAACTGATCAGGATCTATAATATCGTACAAATATTCGACTCCAGAAAATGAGTGAACCTGAAAATTTTAATTATATAATATATATATTATATATATATTATATATATATATATATATATTATATATATATATATATTATAATATATATATATATATATCATATATATATATATATATATAATATAATAAAAAATATATATATAGTATATATATATATATAACTAAATTAATATACTATATTATATATATTATTATATATATATACTATATGATAATTTTTTATGTTTCTTTTCCTAGATTAGATGTCCTTTTGTCCTATTTGGTTCTTTCTTCTTTGTGATGTGAGGTGTGAAAGAAGAAGATGTAACAGTGGATCTCCTGAGTATGGTGTCGACCAAGTTGACACTGGAAACAACCCCCTGTGTTCCCTTGTTATCCCTTACCTTTTATTTATATTATTTTATATTATCTGTCTTATTTCCTTTCTTTCTAGTGATACAAGTTTTATGTTCGTATTAAAGTATAAAGTATGTACTCTTGTGTATTAACTCTTAAGTAGTGAATTTGTGTCGTGGTGCCAGTAATCAGACTTGTCCCCTAAAGTAGCAACCTACTCGTATATGCCCTGTCTTGTACAGTTTCGTGAAGGTGCACCTTGTAGTAAGTAGACTGTCCAATTATTGTATATCGAGTGGTTGCCTGTATAAGGGGTGTAGTGTTAATAAACCAATGTGGGCACCACAAATGATACAAGTAAACTGTAAACTGTAAATAGTAATAAGTATCTTTGGAATACTTAGTACCAAAAGTAATCTTTCCTTTCCTTATTTATCGATCAACAAGAGAACATTGGGTAAGTTTAACTTTGTGTGTTTTGTAAACTATTTTGCTGCCACTGTAATTTTCTCAGTGGTAGCAGAGCGTAGTTACGCTTCTGCTCTGGTTGTGTTGTGGTGCGTGACGTGGTGTAACGAGGCAGTAGTGAGTTTCTTGTTGATTGGTTTTGGTTGGTGTGTATACCGTGGTAAGATATGGGAAAGGAAGGTGATGGTAGTGGTAGTGGTACTGGTGGTGATAGTAGTGAAAAGAAAGTGGAAGTAGTTGTAGAAAAAAGGGTGCGTAGAGCATGTCCGGAGTTTAAAGGTGATTTAAATGCAGATGAGTATGATGTGTGGAAGAGTAAGGTCAAGTTGTGGTTCAAACTCTGTGGTGACGAATTTGAGCAACCAGCAGGTGAGATTCTGTTTGGTTTGTGTGCAAAGGCTTATGAGTGTGTGTGGATGGTGGATTGGGAGTCGTTAGGTAAAAAAGAAGGAGTGGATGAAATATTACGAAGGTTGGATGAACGGTATGCGAAAGAAAAACAAAGGGATAGGTATGATAAGTTATGTGAATATTTCTATATTAAAAGGAAGGATGGTGAATCTATGAGAGAGTATGCTAATCGGTATGAAGTGATTGAGAGGAGGTGTAAGATCGTTGGTAAAGTGGATTTGGGTGAGGACATGAAATGTGTTCATCTACTTGAGGGAGCAAATGTGAGTGAGAATCAAAGGCAAATGGTGTTAGCGTATTGTGGCAAGGATGAGTGGGTGTTCCGTACGTTTCGTGATGCTCTGATAATATATGTGAGGGTTTTGGTAGAAAAGGTGAAAACAGAGAGAATAGAAGTGATGTAGCTGAGAGTTGGTATTCAAGTCAATGTGTGTCTGGGCCCAGAAGTGAAGAGTGGGTTAATGGTCAATTGTTGAATGTGAAAGACAAGCATGGTGTAGTGAGTGAATGTAATATTTGTAGGTCGAAATTTCATTATGCGTATAAATGTCCGTCAAGAGGTAGAGGTAGAGGTGTTTATGGTGATAGTAGAGGAAGAGGTAATAGTAGTGTTGGTGGTGTTGGTAGAGGTAGAGGTAGAGTAGTAGAAACCGTAGAAAGTAGTGCAGGTGCAACAGGTGGTAGTAATAATGTGGTTGATGATCTGATTTTTTATGGTGAAAGAGTAAGGAGAAATAGTGAAGAAAGTGTGTGGAGGAGAAAGAGATGTGATTTGTGTAGATCGGACAAACATTTGTGGAGAGACTGTGATTTGTATGGAGATTATAGTGAATTGTGTGTCAAGAAGAAAGAAGGTATAAGTGGTGTGAATAAGGTAGATGTGGAGAGTAATATAGTAAGTAGTAAAAGTGGTAATGTTGGTAGAACAAGTAGTGGATAGTCTAGTTATTGGAAGAGGTAAGAGGTTTATGAGAGTAGTACTGGATGAGTTTTTAAAATAGTATGGAAGCGTTTTTGGTAGAGAATCTGTTTGTATAGTAGTGATAGTTGTACTCGGATAATGAACAAGGATGTGTCATAACGTTGTCGAAAGTGAAATTGATGAGGACAAAAGGAGAACAAGAAGTGTGGAGAAAGTGGTGAAAAGGTAAGTAGTGAAATGATTGAAAAGGAGATGATGTAAAGAGACTGTGAAAGAAGAAGTAAGATGTTGAGTAAGCTTTGTGGAGTAAGGAAGAGTATAAAGTAGAAAGTTGAAGTGAGTGTTGTAGATAGGAGTTGGAAGTGTAGTGATTCATTAGTGAAATCGCAGGGAACAGAAGCGAGTGTCAGAAAAAGGTGAAGTGAAAGCAAAAAGTAAGAAAAGTACAAAGTTGGCAACAGACATAAAGTTAGGAGCGTAGTGCGAAGGTAAGAAGCGTGGATTGAACGTAGGGAAAGGTGAGAGGTATTTGTGCTTGGATGGAAGATTGATGAGTACTTGTTCAGTGATCGAAGGTGAAGGGGAAGTGTTTAGAAGATTGGGTATGAGTTTATTGATGAGGTATGGTATTATTAGGGATTCAGACATGTGTCTGATCCAGAGTGAATATTGAGTAATGTTGTAGTGTTTGGTATGTTAGAGAGTCAAGTACACAGTATTGTGGTAGGTAATGTAGTAATGTGGTAATGAGTATTGTTTTTAGGTGTTGGTCTGTAGAAGTAAAGTAGTAAATGATGTAGTTTGTAGTTTAGAGTAGTGTTAGTGGTAACAGGTAAAGAGTTTTGTTTGGGCTGTAGTAGTCAGTAATGTATTAAGATAGTAGGAGTGGTAGGAGTATGTTTTGTGGGTAGTGGTTTAGTGTGTGGTACTTTGTCGGGCGTAAGGGTTGTGCTATTGGAGTTTTTAGTTTTTCATTTTGGTGCAGTGTAAAGTGGTAAGTGTGTATGTTTGTACAAGTGAAAGGTGTGTGAGAGAAAGGTTAAGATTGATAAGTGTTTTCATGTTTCCTTTCCTCGATTAGATGTCCTTGTCCTAGTGTTATTTCTTAATTTGTGATGTGAGGTGTGATACTGCAAGAGAAAAAGATGTGTAACAGATGAGGAGTAATACCTCCTGAGATTATCGGTTGCAATTCGTGGGAGCGACGAAGAGTTGACACTGCGACAATATCACGAGCTGTGTTCCCTTGTTAGTCTCGGGAAAACTGTGATGATTCGCCATGTCTCTTAATTTATATTATTTTATATTATCTGTCTTGATTTCCTTTCTTCTAGTGATAAACAAGTTTTATGTTCGTTATTAAAGTATATAAGGTATAGTACTCTGTGTATTATATCTTAAGGTAGTGAATTTGTGTCCTTGGTGCCCAGTAATCAGACTTGTCCCTAAAGTAGCAACCCGTAATCGTAATTGCCCTGTCTTTGTGAGCAGTTTCGTGAAGGTGCAGCTTGTAGTAAGTAGACGTCCGAATTATGTATATGCGGAAGTGTTGCTGTATAATGGGTGTATGTGTTAAATAAAAATGTGGGCACCACAATGATATCAAGTAAAAACTGTAATTAAATAGTAATAAGTATCCGCAGATACTTTAATAGAAAGCACTTGTTCATTTCATTTCCATTTCATTTTTCCCACGGTTGTCGATTCAACGTAAGAGAACATTCGGGGTGAGTTTGAACTATAGGTTTGTGTAGTTGTTTCGTTACCACTGTAGTATTTTTCTCAATATAAATATTATATATATATATATATATATATATCTAATAATAATATATATATATATATATATATATATATAATAAAATTATATTATATCATATATATTATATACTCTATATTATATATATATATATATATATATATATATATATAATATATATATTATATATATATATATTATATATAATCATCACTTTTTTTTCCAAAACTGGATAAGGTGCTCTGACATGCATCGGAAAGAAAGTAGTAGAAGAAGCATGACACAAGTCGAAAGCAAGCCAAGCCTACCTGGCCCCTAATACCTATTAGTGAAGAACTCCGTCGTCAGTCAAAAAATCCAGCCCTAGAGTTTCACGGGACCGCGACGGGCCCTCACTATGGTAAATCGTCAAGTGTAAGGGTTCATCCCCTGGCCTAGGGGCCACAACCATAACCCCCTCACAAACCCGCTTCACTACTATTATGAACTTTAGTTCTCGTCTCTGCAAACATCACATTTCTCTCCTTCAGACATTCATTTACTGACTAACATCCACTTTTTCTTCGGCTCCCAGCCGGTCGATTCAAAACACACTCACCACTATACAATCCGCTTAACCAACCGACTGTCATTCATCCTTTTCCCACATGTCCAAACCATTCTCGACGTATTTCATGGTTATTCTTCATTTACCCCGATATTTCACAACATAATCTCTAATACGTTTCATTCCTCATTTTATCAATTCTTTTTCACATACCTAACACGCCCTAAGATTGCCCATCTGAACACATGGAACTTTAGATCTATACTCTTTCTTCCAGACCATAGTCTCGACTACTATAACATTAAAAAGCAGGTAAACAACCTCAATGTAAGACCCTAATCACACTCAAGACTAGTCCTTTACATCCACAACGATTTAATTGCACCACCACAGTGATGAATATATATAATATATATATATATATATATATAATATAAATATTATATTTATAATATATTAATATATATATATAATATAACATATTATACATATATAATATATTATATATATATACTATATATTATTAATATATAATATATATATATATATATAATATATATATATAATATATATATATATAATATATATAATATTATGATATATATATATATATTATATGATATATATATATAATATTCACAAGAATAAAATATATTAAAGAAACATACTTTATGCTTAATGCTGAGGTGCCATAAAAGTTGGAAACGCACCATGGTCATGATTTTTCGTCCAAAAAGTCGGATGAATAATGTACGAAAGATTTAAAATTGTTTCTTATGTCTGAAAGAGAAGAATGAAACATATTCGTTAATGGCTTATCAACATACATTATTTCTCGATACAGTTAACACACACCAACTCCACATACACACACACCACACACACACACATCAGCACACAACACTTCAGCATACATGTGATCTTCGTATTTTACCTTCCTCTTCTATCTTTTATTTTTACAATCACTGTTTAACTAATAATTCTTGAATAATATTATAAAAGAGGTTTCTTAGTAATAATAATAATAATAATAAAAATAATAATAAAATAATAATATTAATAATATAAAGGGTTTCTTTTTTTCATGGAACGTAAAAACCTTTTGTTCAAAGTATATAATCATAATCACGTGATCATTTAATCGAATAGAGGCTACAGAGTCGCATGACAAGGACTGGTTCGAATCCTAGTTGGATCCTAGGGTAGAATTACTGAGAAGTTCCTTTCTAGAATGGGCTAATGCCCGTGAGTCGAACTTCTATTAAAAAAAAAATTTTTTAATTTTTGTCTTTAGCAAATTTTCTTGTTTCTCCTTTCATTTTCAAGAAGTTAATAATTTATCATATGGAGTTTCCTGGCCATGTATTCTTGCCTAAATATTTTCTCACTTTCGTTATCTTCTTTTATCCTATTCCCAAATATAATCATTTTCCATTGTCCACCCACTACAACCTCCTTATTCCACATCTCCTCTTTTTGACACTCCTCTTTATTATGCCTTACTTCACTTCATTAGCTTTCTCTCCTTCGAGCTACTTCCAGCCTTTATCTGAATCAGTTCCGAATATGATTCTCATTTCCATATGATTAGAATTTTCTTCCTCTCCTGTTATGGAAAATTATCTGCAGTACCACTGGCATCAATTCTGCAGGATTACTGCTTAATACGGTTTCAGGCCCATTGGAATAATTCCCATTCTCGTAAAAATCCACAGTTTTTCTTTATCTGCTATTTCAACATGTTATGTATTAAATTTTGAACTGAACGTTCATGTTTTCCATAGTTCTTCAAAATTTGTTGCTTTGTGGCTACCCAAACTGTTTTTTTTTTATTATAAATGTTATTATTAAAGATGGCAGAAATTTGCTGCTACTCAAATTTCAATTGTTGAAAAGCTCCATAGACTTTTCGAAACAAAATTCTATAATAATATAATAATAATAATAATAGTAATAATAATAATAATAATAATAATAATAATAATAATAATAAAATAATAATAATAATAATAATATAAAGTAGAAATAAAAGTAACTAATTTTTTGGTAACTCGTTAATCTAGAATAATAAACTAGTAACACATTTGAGAAAGGTCCAAAAATATCATAGATCTACTTACTTGTATTGAAGAATGTCGTAGACTTGCCTAATCCATGTCATCGAGGGATGATTCTCTGAAGTTGTGATTGTGTGAAAATAAATAATAACGTAATCCTTCTCAACAAGTGGATCCAAAAGGTAAATCAGGTACAAAAGAGCCTAAATAAAATAAATAAACTAATTAATTGAATTTCTTCTTTCTCCATAAAAAAATGGGGTGTAAATAATGATTAAAATATAATGCTATTCTAGAACAATATGTGTGCTTAAAAATTTTGACATATATGAATAAAATGGGAGTACAGTATACTAATTAGATCTAGAATTCATAAACACTTAACTTATTCACCGGAATAATTGATTTCACGAATTAAATATATATTATATTATATATATATATATATTAATATATAATATATAATTATATTAATAGTATATATTATATATTATATAGTATATATATATATTTTATATATATAATATATTATAATATATATATAATATATCTATATATATATATATGATATAATATATTAAATATATATATTATATAATACTATATATATATATTATTATATAATAATATATAAATATTATAA
>JABUQX010042217.1:5000-7500 GCA_015478945.1 Trachelipus rathkii
GATCGCTTCGCCTGGTCCCGCTTTGATTACTTATACGGCAGTGACCATTACCCAAAAGCCTTAAATGAGCTTGCACCGAACCCAATACTAAAAAACCCACCAGCTGGCGTTATGACCGAGCGGAGTGAGCTCCTTTACACTAGGTTACAGCCATTGAACTCTCTCTCCCTCTTTAATAAGCGGTTTCCGACTGCTGATGATGCCTTTAACTTCTTCCAGCAAGTTATCATCACAGCAGCGGAAGTTTGTATCCCGCAATCTTTCGGAGGTAGGCGTTCGGCAACCCCTTGGTGGTTCCAAGAGTGTGCACAAGCTAACCGGGAGAAGAAAAAACTCTTCAGGCAATACAAAAGGACCCGCAACACCCCAAAGTCCAAACATGATTATCTTTAAAGCAGTTGCGGCGAGATCTGGTCGAATTAATCGCCAAACACTTAAACAAGATTTTCGAACTATTACTTCGACTGTCAACTCCATAACTCCCCATTCTTTAGTGTGGAAAGTTGCACATAAAATATTCCGGCCACTCCAAACAATTCTTCACAACCACAGTCCTCCGTTACGAGCCTGATATAAAACCGAACCAATAATCTGCTCCACAGTTTGCTGCAAAGATGCATTAGGTTATAAGCTTTGGTTAGCCACTTCGAGCTCTTTTCGCTTATCTTGCAGCATTTCAAAAATTGAGAATTAACACTGCACCGCCAGACTTCTCAAGAACGAAAAGGGAAGATCATGCCTATAACCGTCTATAACTTGCAGAGTACCAAAATTGCACTGGCGAAATAGCAAAACGGTGCCCTTGGCCATAGACATGATTTGTAACATGTTCTGTCATATTCACCCTTCTGCTTCAGAGTTATTGCTGACCTTGCATACATAGATTCTGGATCCAATCCTCTTTTCCATCTATTTGGACTACAATTTTGTAATCCCTATTCCCAAACCTGGGAAAGATTCGAAGTTTGTGGACAACAAAGACCAATTTCGGGACCTGTCATATTGTAAAAATTAATGGAAAATGATTTTCATGGTCGGCTTCTCTCTGTTCAGAGAATAGCCAGGCTTCTTTCAAACTTCCATTTTTTTCCACAAAATTGCTCCAGACCGGCGACAGCCCATGTTAAATTGGACGACCGCCATCCGGAAAGCCTTCTCAAAAACTGTGGATGGTTCTTGGTGTCTTTTTTGACTTTGAAAAAGCTTATGACACAACGTGGAGAACTGGGGTTCTCCTTAAACTCCACTCGCTCGGTTTCCGAGGACAGCTCCCTCTTTTTATTAAATGCCTTCTGTCAAATAGATCCATCCAGGTTCGGTGCTCTTCTGTTCTATCACGCCACTTTACTCTGAATGAAGGTGTTCCGCAGGGCAGTGTTTTAAGTGTATTACTATTTGCTCTCGGATTCAATGACATCGTTACTTCTATCCCAGCGACAGTCAATTTTTCTCTCTATGTTGATGACCTGGCGCTATATATTGCCGGTGCCAGGCTGCCATTTCTTGAAAGGCAACTTCAACTAGCTACTGAGAATATTTCACAATTTTGGATAACTTCCCTTGACTTCCATTTCTCACCCACAAAAAATCTCAGCAGTACTTTTTAGGAAAAAAGGGAATCGAAGAACCTGCCACCTTCCTCCTCCGCGAAACCTAACCTTATATGGTTCGCCCATTCCTGTAACTTCACAAGTCAAATTTCTAGGACTCATTCTAGATGACCACTTAACATATGCACCGCACATTAAACTCCTGAAAACGACTTGTCATCGCGTGCTTGACCTATTACGTCATCTCACCTCAAAATCTTGGGGTGCTGATCGCAAGTCTCTTTACGTCTCTACATCGCCCTAATCCGATCAAAGTTGAACTAGGACTTTCGTAAGTAAAATGTCAGGGCAATCCCAGATACTACACCTTTTAGATCCCTCTAAAATGAGACGATCAATATCTAGACTGGAGCCCTTTTCCGGTCGTTTCCTCCGTGTAACCAGAAGTTGAATCTGATGTGATGTTACTCTCTCCGAATTGAATACATCATATACACAAGTTATTTCTGCTTTCAAACCTCAATATCGTATGCTGTGACATTGATTCTGCGAGAGATACCTCAGAATCCTCCTTACTGGCCATTTGCAAACACAGTTTGTAATATTTTTAACTTTTTAAACATCTCTTTGCAAAAGGTGCTGCCTTTCTCTTATGATGAAGGGTATACACCTTGGCTATTCCCTGCTCCCACCTCAGCCAGGTTTGGCCTCTCCTCTCTAAATCTAGCCCTCTGCTGCCTTGTTAAAGGCATCATTCTTATCTCTTTCTGCAGTTCACGGTGGGATTCTAATCCAGTGATTATTGACGGCTCTAAAACAGGGGAGAGTGTGGGTACGTCTGTTGCTTCCTGAACTGCAACCTCTTCCATACCCTTCCTCGCATGCTTCAATTTTTTACGACAAGAATTTAATAGGCTATATATGATTGCCCTCTCTCGAATTTTATTCCC
>JABUQX010042218.1:0-14613 GCA_015478945.1 Trachelipus rathkii
AAAAAGATGATAAATATTTTAATTGAAAATTTTTAATATTAAGTAACTTCACCTTTTATTTTTTTTTAAATCTATCTTATTAAAACTATAGATTTCTTATATTAAGTAATATTTTGTTTTTACTTGAATGCTAATTTACAGTTTAATAGCTGGAATGAAGTGGACAGTCACGTCCACGAAAAGTAATTTCATAAATTTTATATGCTTATATTTTTCACTAGCATAAGTATATAATATAATATATAATAATTATATATATATATTAATATATATATTAATGTATATATTAATATAATAATATTATATATAGTATCTACATACCGTATATATGGAAGGTTCTGGGAAAAGGGCCGAGGTTAAATTGTCTAGAGAACTGTTAGGTCCAAACATATAAAAAAAAGTTTTAAGCCTAGTAAACTAAGGTTGCGTCTGATTATGTTGTACGAATTTTAAGCCTAGTTTAGTATGTAACTTTTCTTTGTGTTGTACGATCCTTAAAATTTAGTTTACTGCTTACTTAATACTTTATTTGGCAGATGAATTTGACTATTATTTTCTTTAAATAAACTGTTAAAAAATGAAAGTTTGGGTGACAGATTGTCAAAAATATGAAATAATTCCAAAGCTTATGAACTGTTCAAAAGGCATGAATTGAAAATTGCGCCTAGACCATAAATTCATTAATTCTTTGTTCGAAAAAAAGATGCAGGTAAGATCTCCGTGAGAATCAACACACTGGCTTTAAAGCGTAAATTTATCTTTCAAAAAAATATTGCTTTGTGTTTATTCATTGAGCCATGATATGACTACTACATTTTGTCAAAGAGAATTAAAACTTTCTCGTGTCCCTGCTGTAAAATATATTCTTTTACTGAGGCAGGTTCGTTTATATATATATATATATATATAAACATATTTGCGTATATATATATAATATATATATATATATATAGATATATATATATATATATATATATATAATATAATATATATATATATTATATAATAAATGTCGGAAAAATTTGCGCGTTAGGTTCTAAGGTTGGTTACTAGAAGTAAAATCGGTTTATGCATTTGGATGAAAGTATAGAATCGTACAACTTGATTATAAAAGTTTTATGAGAATAATTTGATGCCTTTTACATAACGGAGATAAAAGAAGAGAGAAGAACAAAAAAAATAAAAAGGAAAAAAAAGAAAAGAAAAAAGCAAGAACAAGGAGACAAAAGAGAAGTATCTATGAACCTACTTTTCGCAAAGAAAAAAACTACTTCCTGGCCGTATCACTCCGACAGAACAATGGATATTGGGGGGGGGGGGTGCCGAAAAACGAAATAAGTGTTTCTTTATGCTGTTCCTATCCTAACTGAAGAAAGGCTTCTAGATTGTATTAAAGCCAAAATTAAACCTGGTACGACGATCATGAGTGATTTTTTCAAATCTTACCAAATGTTGAACAAACATCGAAGGGTTTAATTTTATTCATCAAACGGTCAACAATTCTAAAAACTTTGTCGACCCCCACACGCATGCTCATACTCAAACAATCGAGAATTTATGGGAACAGTTGAAATTTAGGAATAAAAAATATCGTGGCACACACAGCCATATGCTGGATTCGTACCTATGTCAATTTATCTTTAGAGAAAAAAAAAACCAAGGTCGTAACTACTTTGAAGGCATTTTAGGTGATATATCTAAATTTTATAAAGTATATATAAACAATTGATGTAGAATGAATTTTTTTTTTATTCACAAATATGAATGCTATAATATTATTATTATTATTATTATTATTATTATTATTATTATATTATTATTATTATTATTATTATTATTATTATTTATTATTATTATTATTTATTATTATTATTATTATTATTATTATTATTATTATGATTATTATTATTATTATTATTATTATTATTATTATTATTATTATTATTATTATTATCATCATCATCATCATCATCATCATCATCATCATCATCATCATCATTTCATCATCAATCATCATCATCATCATTCCACTCATCCATCATCATTCATCATATCGATCATCATCAATCATCAATTCATCATCCATCATATCATCATCTGTTGTTGTTGTTGTTGTTGTTGTTGTTGTTGTTGTTGTTGTTGTTGTTGTTGTTGTTGTTGTTGTTGTTGTTGTTGTTGTTGTTATTATTATTATTATTATTATTATTATTATTATTATTATTATTATTATTATTATTATTATTATTATTATTATTATTATTATTATTATTATTATTATTATTATTATTATTATTATTATTCTATTGTTGATAGTTCATACCTTTAAGATATAATGAATGCAGCTGACCCTCACATTAACACTGAAATACAGAAATATTCTTATAGGGCAAGTGCTTGCTCTTCTAGGCAAATATTTAAAAAAAAAACCTTGGGAATGCGCAGAGTCTTTCTCTTTCACACTTGATATCTGGTCCTATTGTTAATTGAGATCTTGCTTAGGGATTACAGGTCACTATATTGAAAACAGTTTGTTTAGAGAGTGTTGTAATAAATAACTCGCAAATGTTTCAGTTGCCGTCAGTCACACTGCAAGCAGAATCATGGAGGGATTATGAGCAAATCATGTCGGATTTTGATTTAGAACATAGAACCTAAGATTTCAAATATCATAACTGATAATGCTACAAATATATCAGACTTTTCTCTACCTGGATTTTCTGAAATAACTACTGATGAAGAAAATGCAGACTAGGAAAGTAATGATCTAAAATCTAGAAGACGGTTTTGAAACAGATTCTGAGCTGCTAGGGGCACTAGCAGCCGAACATAATTCCTGCTTTGTTCAAACTTTGCAATTAATAATAAAATATAGTATCAAAAATAGCAGGGCAATGTAAAGCCTGGCAAAGTTTATAATGTCTTTGTCAAGTCGACCCCAGGAAGAAAATTAAGAAGAGAGAGAGAGAGAGAGAAGAGAAGAAGAGAGAAAGAGAGAGAGAGAGAGAGAGAGAGAAGAAGAGAAATAAAAAATCTATATAGAATTAATATAATAATATATATTAAGTCATAATAATTAATTAGGTAGCCAAGCACAGAATTTGCACAGCGGCACCGCACAGTCTACCTACACTTTAAGTTCCCATCCAAGCATTCGACCACACCGGACATTGGATATATGCGCATACGCCCAGCCAGCAAAATGGACGCACCACCACCACCCCGTTGCGTCAGCCAACAATTAATAAAATAAAAAAAATCATAAAAATAAATAATATATATAATAATAAGTATATATATAAATAGAAATATATATAATATTATAGTATGATATATATATTATAAATAATATTATATGATAGACCGATCCAAAATTGACTGTTCGGATCGGAGCCGGATAGGATCTATAAAAGATAGAGAGCGATGGAGCGGATGCTTCAAAGTAGATGAGGACGGATGAACGCTTGAAGTGATTTCTAAAATTATATAAGTATATAATATAATATAATATATATATAAGAATAATTATATATATATTATAATATAAAATAATATATATATAAATAATAAATATAATATAAATTTAAAATATAAATAAAATTTAAAAATTATAATATATATAATAATATATAATATATAAAATATATGGAAAACTAGAAATATAGATAATATAAAGACACAATAAAAATATATTTATAATATACTATACTAAAAAATAAATCTAATATATAAAAATAATATAAAAAATAATATAAAAATAATAATAATATATAATATATATATATAAAAATAATAAAATATAATAATAAAATATAGAATGATATAATATAATATAATGAAAAATATAATAAATATATATGTATAATATACACCTCTCATTGCCTCCGCAGCTCAGCTTACTGAGCCATGTCACGGAGTGCCAACCTCCGTGTCGCCATCTTGTTCAATCAATCACTGATCCCACCCTAAACAGCCAGCATCTGCAGCATCTGGGCCCAAGAACCCGATCTGTTCTCACCACGTCCGTCGGCTTTGCCCTCGCTCACCCTCCGGTCTCCACCTCCAACTCCTAGCAACCCTCATCCCTGCATCCCTCCAGGTTCCCCACATCCAGTTTGGCTGCGGTCCACCTTATCAATGAGGTTTCACACCCGCGCTTCCCTCATTCTCGTTCTCACCTGTCCTCTTCCTCGGCTTTCCAATCACTGCCGCCAACACTCATCCGGCCTCTGAATTCAACTCTCCTCTCTCCCTACAATCCCATGCTCCGCCCCATACACAGTACAAGCGGTCAAACCTCCTCGTGAAATTGCTCCTTTCACCTCCTTTGCAATAGTATCTTCAAGAGGTGAACGCCTTTACACTCCCATATCGCTCAAGCGTTCTCCTACCGTGGTAATCCTGCAGCACCCTCCCTCCAAGTCTTCCTAGATATAGCCCTAATCCACATGTTAATCCTTCAATCCGTCCACCTCCACATCAACCCCTTCCTCCCCTCTGTACTCCAATATTTCGTTTGCCCACATTATATCCAATTCGTTTCTCCAACTTTCGTGGCGAACACAGCACCATTTGCCAACTCCACCACTCCCCTCAAACAAGTGCCGCCAAATCATCTGCATAACAGATCTCGTCAAATCTCTTCTAAACCCTTTCATCACTCCTATGACGTTCCAAACGCAAAATTAACGCGACAGCACACTACTCTGCCTTACCCAGTTTTTACCTCAAACCATCCCGTTTATATCCTGTCTTACCTACTTAGCTAGCACGTAGAACTTCTTAATGCTTATCAACTCGTCTCCAACTTCAACTCTCCCGGAACCTCCACAAGATCTCTCTGGTTCAGAACAAAGCTCTCAAGCCTATGAAGGCGAAATATGCCTTTCTAGTAATTCCCATGTTTTCCTGTATCATCTAGCAAACAATAAACCTATACTCTAACCACTCGACGTACCCATTAACTGCCTTCACCCATTTGGATTATTTAAAGCAGTAATTTCTTGCAATTATCTGAATTTATTACAAATGTAAACGACATTTATGATGCTTGGCAACACTTAATGTAAAATTCCTGACACCATAGCTTTTATAAATGGAGAACATATGACGTCGCCCACCTTCCGGCGCACCTCAGGTGCTCAGCCCAACACATGCGTTCAGGGAAATCTTCAGCATCACGGCGTCCAGGCCCTCCGCGTCCATCCCACCCACAAACTCAATACGATCGTTCCATCCTCACCAGATGTGAGCTCTCCTTGTTCCTTTACAGGCCTCCAGTCAACTGTCTGCTCCCGCGTGGTATTACCGTGTTGGTCCTCTCTGCTCTCTCGCCTCCAGTTCCACGTTCTCTCCTCCCGGTCCTCTCTTCTCTGGCCCTTTCCTCTTGACGACGGCACCACAGCGGAACACTCATGGCAAGAGTACTCAGCCACGCTTCTTGTTTTTTTCCTCCGGGCTACCTAATGTTGTCTCGATTTGTTGTCTTTGTATATTACATTACTGCACTGCGACGCAAGGAATCTTCTTGTGGCCAATCAGAGATCTCTTCTGGCTTTTGCTTCATGCATCCTCATGTGGCATTCCTTGGCAGCTTCTAATGGGACACTCTGCCTTTGGCCCGTGCCTCTTCGACTCTCCGCGCTCATTTCTTGCTTGCCAGCGTCCGACGCTCTAGATTAAATATAATAGTGATAGTTATAAGGAGTAGTATAATAAAAAGTGGGGAAAGATTACTAGGAAACCAAGATATGGGAAGATGTGAAAGATATATTAATAGAAATAGATGTCATATAGTATAATATATAATATTTATAATAATAATAATTAAAAAATATAAAAAAAGAAGCAGAAAATAGAAATAAACTGATAGTGACGCATTGTCGAGACGTGTGAGATGGTGCTCCCGATGTTTAATGTGCCAAGTCATTTTTTTCGCTTGTTTTAGAGTTTCTCGTTAATCAAAGCTGATGTATAAATGTCTTTGGGGATTTTGTATGATGCCTTTGGCTGTTGTTTTTTGTTTAATCTTTATTATAGAAGTTTTCAGCATTTGATAGTAAGTCTGAAAGTGGTCGAAGTGCTAGGTGTCTCTCGCCGTTTAGATTTAGCTCAGTTTTGAAAGATATGCATTATTTTTGGTATTGTTTTTGCTTTCATTTTCTTCACACACATTGTTATGGATATGTGTTTACCTGTTTATTAAATAATAGTTATTAATTAAAAAATTTTAGGTAATTATTAACTTTCGTCCAGTCAATCATTATTCATACTAAGAATAGCGATTTTTTGAAGCAGTTAGTGTTTGTTGTTTTGGCTGGTACAATGCTAGAGAGACCTATGAATACATCTGTGGATCCCTCAACGCAAATCTTCAATTTGACTTCGTCCAACGTGCTGTGCCTTCGTGCAAGCATCAATGACTGGGAATATCACACAACTAACTCTCAACCTAAAGTTTTATACTGCTGAGACCCACTGGCCAGGGACATTTTCAATAAACTCAATACTTCACTAGAACTTGTTCTATAATTTCCGACTAGAATTGTGGAGTCTGTGCCTATATTAACATAAGCACTCCTGCACGTCTCGCAAATCTTGAATCTCCTAACTCGATGTCTGTGGCTAAAAAAGTGCTTCTCCCTACACTATATTACGTGTTCTGCACTGCTCCGCTAATTGAAACAGAATTCACGTTCTTTTGACTACGTACTACTCTCATGAGACTGTTACTTCTCCATCCAAAGCGAGGGTCCCTATAGGGGATTCAACGTAACAACACACGGATGTTGGCTCCTCACACGGATGGGTGGGAGAGGCCGCGAGGCACGACAAACTTCAGATCCAACGATCTGAACAGTACTAAGGAACTACAGCATATCCATGATGTCCTAACAATTCTGAATTACGCTTGACTATTGGTTTCACCACTACTCCTCTCGCGAAATACAGGCCTTTCTCGCCTATCGTAAACCTGACCACAACTATAGCCTTAACTATAAACGTTTTCTCCCACAGCTCCTCACTGCCCTAAACGTAATTTCGGCCCTTAATCGGGCTAATGGTGGGCATTGGCGTAGTTTTGCAAACTACCCTGGAAAATCCTGCTTTGAACACGGGATCTCGGCCGGCCGCTGGAAAGGTGGGCGTAGATCACTGATGGAGCAGGTTCATCCATCGTTCAACTAATCTTGCCTCCCCAAAATATCATGGTGTCGATGCAGCTTTCTCGGGCGCCATTCAGAAAGGACCATGCGTACTCGGCGATGGAAAAACCCTTCCTATCACCTTACAATTTCTATTCTGACCGAATCGGGTTGCAAGGGGAATTACCGTCAGCTAACGGCACTTTTACTAAAGAAAGTGTGTCAACCTCCTTGGTCCTACCGATAAAATTTGCTGGCCCCGTTGCCAAAAACATCTCTACAACTTTGTAAATCTCCTTTCCTCGCCTTATCGCTGATGTTATCTGGGTTGCTAACTCCCTGCTTGATAGCCAATCTCTTCAGTCCCCTTTTTGACTAACTCAACCTGGACGATTCTGGCATCCCGCCTCCTACTCCTCGCTCTCAGTTCGCCATCTACTGAATTACGACAGATCGGGTTGCAGGATCCTAGTTCTATTAAGTCAGAAGCTATGGCCCGATGCATTCCTCCCCTTTGAGGGGAGTGTGCTTCCCGACTGACCCTGCCGCAACTCACTCCTAGCTAAACAATACTTTTCCTCAATGCGGAAGCGCGCCAATGCCAACCGATCCAAAAAAGTGCGCGCCGATCCGCTGAACTATCGCCCTACTAGCCACCTTATGTTCACTAAACAATCTGAAACGCTTTAAACTCTCATTCCGACGATCTGGAGTCCATTCCCTCTTTCAGATCACCATAGCTTCGGCGTTCGAGTATCACGATGACAACTTCCTACTAACATTATGGTCTCTGCCCTAGTGGACAGGTATCTTCGGTTGGGCGCTGACATATCCCAAGGGCCTTTGACCCGGTGCACGCCCCGTCACTGGCTCGCACCCCTCCGTTGGGTTCCGCCTCTCGTTGCTTACTCCTGTCAGTTTCTACCTGATGCGCTCATATCAGTCGCTTGTTAGGGAGCGTCCTTCCACCTTCCTGTAACGTGGGTCCGCAAGGTTCTGTTCTATTCTCCAACTTACCACTTTCACAACATCCCTCAGCTGTACTCCAACCGTCACCTTCGTAGCGAGACTGCAACTCCCATCGCAACTCATGTCAATCTTGCCTCCCTTCTTGCTTCTAGATTCCGCTCGCAAGCTTCCGATCTTCTTCTTGCCGGACTGGATGGGATTTCCCGGGGGCACCTGCAACTTGAAAAATTCAAACTCTTAAAACTTCAACTTCTTCCACATCTTCCCCTCTCAAAACCACGTCCGACTTTCCTACTCTTCGAACGGCTCTAAACGTCGCTCCTGTGAAGAACTAAACATCTTGCTAACATAGAGAAAACATGGGGAAAACTCTGAATCTATGGTTCTAGCGCCTCAAAGAACGGGATTCGTCAGTTGCTAATTTTTTCTCTGCACAGCTAACTCCAGTATATAAGGGCCTTATTCCCCGGTATCGATACTGTCTCGGACGATTGGGGGGGGGCTCCGGGCCCACCTGCTATGAAGGGTTGAGTTCAAAGCAAAGACTAATAAAGCTGTCCCCTACTCAAACTCCCTACCTCATCTCTCGACGTAACGTTGGCGCCCTATCCTTGTCTAAGGTGACCGTGGGACGGCGCAGAGCTCAGGGGATGACCCTCGCATTCCCTCACCGCTTCGCGCCGGCCCTCGTGCAGCAAGGGTCCTCCTCGCCACGAATTCTGCGCGTGAGACTGGCAAACCCCAGACTGTTCGGTGTGGGCCTCTTCTTTCCAGCACGTTTCGCTCTGGAAGTCCGTGCCTCTCGTTTCCAACAATTTAATCTTCCCTCTTTAAAGTCCGTGTCTGCGCTAACCTGAGAACTGCGGGTTAGATGTTTTATATGTTGTTTTTTTTGAATTATTTCCTCTTTGTCAAACTTAAAAAGTCATTTTATTCTTTGCTACTCAAAAAAGAAAAAAAAAAACTATATAATAAATAGTATAGAATTAATAATATATAATTATATTATAAATAAGTATATATAGTATTGCCACGTGCAATACAGAATATATTCAAATTACAATACCTCAACAACTCTCATGATAAAGAGAAAATACATGTTATTTAGCAAACAACTTAAAAACATGCCTCAAATCCTCATTTTCAAAAGAGGAGGCGGATGCGGATGTGCCGTTAAGTGAGATGCGATGCGAGCCGATGTCAATAGGTCGCATTTCCGCAAAATCGGAGGACGCGGTAATGTCATCGTCCATGCACTTATCATAGATATAGCAAATATATATATAATAATAATATAAATATAATATATAAAAAATAATAAAATATAATAAATATATAAATCATAAAGAGAGAGAGAGACGGAGAGAGAAGATAGAGAGAGAGAGAGAGAAGAAGAGAGGATTTGTATGCATTCGAGTGTTGTAGGATGCTATAGTGTTGTGATTTCTATGTTGAAGTTTGGTGTGGTCCTGTTTGATGCGGTGAATATCTTTCTTTGCTTTATAATAGCTATAATTAATGTAGATTTGCAAACAAAAAAGACAAAACTTGAAATTCTTTCTTTGCAAAGAACATCTTCCAGAATTCTAGAAAAAGTACGCTCCGTTTCATTCGGAGGAAAACTTTCCATTTACTGCTACAATTCTTGTTTTAACTTATGTTAACTATTTAAAATTAATCGTTCTCCAGTCATCTTTGCGCAAATTTTTACAGAACGATAAAGAATATCTGTTCATTTGGATATAGTGGTTATGATTATTGTATATTATTTTGTTAATCATTATTAATTATAATTGTAATGTATAGTTGTTAATAATTATTTAGGTAGTAAGTTGTGTTAAGTGGTGGGCTATATTGAGGTACAATCATGATTTTTATCTTTTAATCATTTGTTTTTTAATTATGGAATGTGTTTATTATTTAAAAAAAAAATCTTGCTGGAAAACTTTAATTTCGTCAGTTTACCTGGCATCAACATGATACTACATGTATAATTTGTATATATCAAAATGATAAATCCTCTTTTCTTTTTGAAATCATCAAAAGTAAGGAAGCTGTAAAAAATTATTAATAAAGGAAAAGATAAAAAAAACGCAACCCGGGCAATTTAAAGATTTCCCCGTAATCATATGCTTACATTTTCGCATATGGAATCAGTAATTTTCATCTGCGAAGTTGGTCTAGAAAGGCTTGAAAAAAAGTTACCAGAGATCCGGTGGTGTGTGTGTGGTGTGTGTGTGGTGTGTGTGTGTGGGTCGTGGTGTGGTGTGTGTGTGTGTTTTGTTGTTTTGTGTTGGTTCGGTTTGGTTGTTGTGTGTTGTGTGGGTTGTGTGGTTGTGTTTGTGCTGTTGGTGTTTGGTGTGTGTGTGTGGTGCGGTGTTGTGTGTTGTGATTGGGTGATTCGATAATGGTAAGATTGATGTCATCGCAGAATAATGTATAAAGCAAATCCTCCGGAGTAAACAGAAGGTAAGTCCTTAAATTTATAAAGGACGACGGGAGGTAACTAAAAGCTCAATAACACAACACACAGCACAGCCACACCACACTACCGCATATATATTATACGTATAAGTATATAATATAGATAGTATATAATAATATAATATAATAAATAAGATATAATATATATATATAATAATATAAATATTATATTATATATATAATATTATATATAAATATAATATACTGATATAGTATGACCATAAGACCTTGCATATAGATAGAACTATGATAAATTACTAATATAAAAAATTAAAGCATAATAATATATAATGTATAAATATATAATAATATTAATATAAAAATAAGTAGAATATATATATAATATATTTAATATAAATAAATAAATAAGTATAATAAATATAGAAATATAGCAAAGATCTCAATAAGGACAATTTTCTACTAACGTTTATTAAGCGCCCAAAATCAGAACCAAAAATATAAAAAGTTATAAGGAATAAATAAAATTAATATAGTATGATATATATATAGAATAATAAAAATAATATAATAATTAAATAAATTATAATAATATATATAAAGTAGATAATATATAATATATATAAGAAAGAGAGAGAGAGAGAAGAGCAATGAGAGAGAGAATAATAAGGAGAGAAGAAAGCATTTAAACTATAATCGATTGAATCTGGCAAGAAAACGAAATTGTGTGATGAATAATGACTAGAGATAATATATAATATATATATATATTTAATATATATATATAATTATTATATATATATGTAATAATAATAGAATATATAAAAATATTATATATATATATATAGTTAGTGATGCAGGTAACATCCGCATCCGCACCGCGGAGCCATCCGCACTTAAAGATCCGCATTCCGCATTGGCCGCATCGCGGCTTGCCTGCGGAGTAGCGCGGTATGTATTGAAGAGATTTGATAAATCGGTGGTGAGTAAGATAAGAACTACGCAGTAGAGTATGGTAGGCAGCGAGAGAAGAAGGGGGAAGGCTGGGGTGGGAGTGGTCTGGATGAAAGGAGGGGGGGGCGAAATGAGATGCTGAGAAGTAGAGCGGGTGTTTCGAAAAGACAGCTTGAATCCTAGCTTAATGTTACATAGACATCCAACTCGCCAGTGGAAATACGCGCTCTAGATGGAAAAGTCATTGCGTCAAAGAACCTCGCGTCGTGACGCCCATTCGGATGTCAAAGTTAACATGTCTTATGAATTGGAAAAGACATCATAACACGGGGCACTTAAAGCATGAAATCATGAATAAACGACCAAAAAAAATCAGCTGCCTCTACAGCCCTTCGTCTCCGATGTAATACCATATTATCAAACGCTAAGGAAGCATTTGAACCGCCAAATGAAAAGGAATGATGGGTTTAGAAAAGAATAAAGATGAATTAAATAAGCTACGAAAAGACGCTTGGTCGTGAATTAATGGCCTCGGACTATGCAACATACTGTAGATCTCCCTTTATAGAAAGGGCAGAGTTTTTGTAAAAAATATAGAACAAGTTAAATCGTACTTTGGTTGGCCTTGAAATCTTCAATTTCGAACATCATAACCGCACCGCAATTAAAAGGAAAAACGAAAAAATCTACAGAACCAACACCTGCTACCAGTAAATCAATAACAGATCACTGGAAAGAATTCTACAGTCCAGCAGTATGAAGAACACAGCCCAATTACCAAAGAGTATGAAGCAGATGATAAAAACAACCACCGAAAAACATATACAAATGATGCAAAGCAGTTGTGGAAAGTTTAGAGCAAACAATTACCCACGCTTGAAGTAACGTGCAAGAAATAACGGCAGTTCCTCCAATTATCGCTCCAAGCGAGAGTATGTACAATGCCCGGGGCTCCAGCAGAAAAAATGTTCTCAAGCCTATGATATGAATTTTCAATCTACGCACATAAATCCATTAAAATCGTCCATTAAGTAAAGGTTGGAGAAGCAGATGGCGGGGCAATTGATAGGGTGTCCCAGTCCCGGCCGCTGAAACCAATTAATAATAGATTATGGGATAAAATCGAAATATCAGATAGTTATATTATATATATATGATAATATTATATAATATAATATATATGAAATATAAAGTAAGATAATATAATAATACGCAAAATCTGCATCCGACCCACATCGCGGAATTAAAATCAACACCCATGCCGCATGTGCCGCAATCCCGTATGCGAATAAAAATACATCGCTGGAGTCACTAATAAGTAATATACTAAATATTATATAATAATAATAATAGCTATATAAATATATAGTAGTAAATAATGATATATAAAATGATAATATATCAGATAGAAATATAATATATATATTATATACGATATTATAAATAATATTATTAGATATATAATAATAATATAAAAAATAATAATATATTATTAAAGAATAATATAATATTATAGAAAATATAGATAATATATTTGTAAAGTAAAAAAGAAAATTGAATTATTTAAAATTATATAGTATAATTGTCTCATCAATTGATAGTGGTTATATCAGCCCCACACAGTAATCAGATAAGAAGACTTCACATCTGGTGCTTAAGGGGGGAACGCGGGCGGAGTGGAAAATACACGTCACGCGACATAAATTACCCTAAGAAAGGGGAACTCAACCCTTTATTTGATAGATGTACATCTTACAACCTGCACAACGCTAATATAGCATGATTAGTGGAATGCGTAATGCTGTTAAAAACTGTATCGGAGACAGAAAAAGGTTATATAATTTATAGAACTGTCTCTCTTTTTTTCGGAGACAGTAAAAGGTTATATAACTTATAGAACTGTTTTTTTATTATTTATGTATTTTTTAAAAAATAAATAACGTATATTTTTTACTGTCGAAAAACATTGGTTTGTAGACGATCGTAGTTAGGCAGCATACTTAAAAATAATAAATACATAAGTAATTCATAAATGTTTAAATATATGGGGTGTGCCACTTACTGCTTTCTGCTTGAAATAGTAATAAATTTGTGCTCTCTATATTGAACCTCCTCGTCTCTCTCTCTCCTTCCCTCTCTCCCCCTCCTACTCTCTCTCCTCTCGTAATCTCCTTCTCTGCTCTCCTCTCGTTCGCTCTCACGCCTCTCTCCTCTCTCATCTAACTACAAAATAACGTGAAAAATATAATGAAGAAAAAAATGAAGAGGAAGCAATCTTATTTTAACATACTGATAAATAAAAACTAAAAAACAAAAATAAAACTAAAAAAAAGTATATAAATAGTATATAAAGTAAACTGCAAATCACGCAGTGTGATACATAAATAGTTTGACAATCTCTTCTCTCTCAGCCTCTCTCCAATATTCTTTCATAATAGGAAATATATATAAGATAGTAAAAAATATATATAAAGAATATATATATATAATATATAATATAATAAATATAAATTGATATAGAAATATATATATATATATATTAATAAAATAATAATATACAAAATATTAAGCAACATACTAGACTACATACTACAACATACATACATCATACAACAAAATACATACGTAAATAAATATTAAAATAAGAAAATCATTAAATAAAAATAATATAAAATGGATTCGTAATTAAATAAAAATAAATAAATAGATAAATAAAAATGACCCTTATTGATTGTTATAATAAGGAAGAAAGCTAATTTCTGATTTTACAAATAAAAAAAAAATTTAAAAATATTATTGTAAAGATTGTGTAATGTCTAGGTTAACCGCTCACAAATTCAGCTTATAATATACCAACCGCACCGGGACAGGACACGGAAATGGCGCCGCCCTGAACCGTACCTCACCGCACCGACCGCTATTTCTGTTTGCAATGTGCACAACTTACCGCACAGCAGCTTTGTAATTTTACAACCTCACAGGAAAGGGACAATGAACTTGTGTGCCTAATCGAACAGCACCGCACAGCACCGCACCGCACCGGTGCGTCGGTACAACCCTAAAAATTGTGTTATACGTTCCTTCAAATCATAACATGCCCACTACG
>JABUQX010042219.1:0-21107 GCA_015478945.1 Trachelipus rathkii
AAAATAAATAATATATAAAAAAATAAATCAAAAGATAATATACAGTAAAAAAAAATAAATAAAAGTAGAAAATAAAAAATAATATAGAAATAAAAAAAAGAAAAAAAAAAAAAAATGATACATTAGGAAAAACCAAATAAAAATAAAAAAAAAAAAAAAAAACGGTTGCTAGGGCGGCTCAAAGAACTGGAGTTCTGTTTAGACTGTGAGAGACTTTCCTCTTTTCTCAGTTGCTCGCTATACAAAGGTTCATCGCATGTATGGAGTACTGTCTAATAAATTGGGGAGAGAAGAGAGAGAGGCTCTGGTTATTCACCGGCTTTTGGCATAGGGTCGAGTCAGCGGCCTAAAAACTATAATGTTCTGTACTTTATCGCCAGTTTACTTGAACCTACTACTCTTTGCGAGCGATGTTGGTGATTTTCTTATCTTAGGTACCGCAGCGGCAAATGCTCGAGGGAACTTATATTCGGTCCACAAAATAGAAAAGAACAAAATATACCAGTAAAATAGGGCTTTTAAGAAGTTTTTACGAAAGAAAAAAAATTGATGAAAATAATGAAATAAAGTAAAAAAAAAAAGACTAAAAGTTGATTAATGATAGATAAAAATAAAAATATCTATAATAAAAAAAAAAAAAAATAAAATAGTCATAATTTAAATAGTAGGAAAAATTTCTTATATATACTGTTTTCTCCATAGAATATTATCTAATACCATTATAAAGACCTAGCGATCTAATATAAGCTCATAAAATAGAAATTAAAATGAAGAAAAGAATTATGTAAAAAAACTTATATAGAGAAGATAAAAAATAAAAAAAAAAATGTTTTTTTAAAAGATCGTGCAAAAAATAAAAGATGGATGAAAATGAAAAAAAATCATTGATTGAAAATAGGAATGAAATATAAAATAATAATAGAAATAACAATAAAAAAAAAAAATACTAAAAGAAATACAAAAAAGATTATATAATAAATTAAAAATAGAAATATAATAGATAAAAAAAACACAAATATATAAATGAAATATAATATCAAAAAATAAATAATTATAATAGATATAAATAGAAAAAAAAAAAAAAAAAAAACACAAAAAAAAAAACAAACAAAAAAAAATTAACAATAGAATATAAAATATACAAAAAAATAAGAAAATAATAATATAAAAATAAATAATATAATTTACTGCAACCCACAAACATTAACCCCCAACCAACTCATCTTTAAACCGTTATCTTTTATTTTGTTTCAGTACAGGACAAATCAAATTGGCCCTTTATAAATCATCATCTCTTCCATCACTCTCTCCCTCACTATGTTTTTCCATCTGAATTCATTATAACGATAACGATTATAAAAATTTTTCAGCCGAAGGAATAGAAGGGCACTTACCATAGCGATCAAGAACTTCTCCCGAGGCAATGCATAAGATATCCTGGCAAGATAAGTGGTAGTAGAAAAACCCTAAAAACCAAGATCTCCATAGATAAGAATTTAAGAAAACGACCAGGACAAATAACAGAATGTCGGCAAATTATTTCATAACATACAACGAATAAGAGATAAATAAAGAGGATAAAAGAGAGTGAAATAGAGAGAAAGAGAAGATATAGAAGGAGGTGTAGGATATAAAGAAATAAAAGTGAAATCAAAAAAATAAAGAAATAAGAATTATTAGTCAATGGAGAGATGAGAGTGAGATATGAAACGAAATAAAGAAAAGCAGAGATGAGAGAAGAGAGAGAGAAATAAAAACAAAATAATAATAAATACCAAAAAAAAAATATCAAATATAACAATAAAATTTAACATAAATATAATAAAAAAATATCAAAACAATAAATATAATAATATTTAAATTTATTAATCAATAAAATATAAAATCTACACATATTGAAAAAAAAAAAATATATATATATAAATTATTATATATTAATATATAAAAATAACTACAAAAATAAATAAATAAAAATATAATATATTTTTATACAAAAAATATAATAATAAAAAATTTAATTAATTATATATTATTACATATTGATATATATTTCAAATTTACATTTTGTTGAAAAATTTTTAATTTTAAAAGCAAACTTAAAAAAAAAAAGGAAAAACAACAAAAAGAAAATATATGCGTCAAGTTTTCTAAAATTGAAAGAATATAGAAAAGATGAAAAAAAGATAAGATAATCGTAAAAAAAAAAAAAAAAAAAAAAAAAAAAAAAAAAAAAAAAAAAAAAAAAAAAAAAAATAAATAATAAAATATAAAAAATTATTATATTAAAAAAATAAATAAAAAATAATATAATATATAAAAAAAAATTAAACATTATTTAATATAATATTTCTCAATATATATATTTCTTATTTACTATTATTTGAATTAGCCTCCTATTTTTTTATATCTTATTACTGGAATGCCCTTTATGAATGAATACCACTAAAAGTATTTTTAATTTTAAATATACAATAAAATCGAGTGTTAACACAAAACATATACACACACAATTACACATATTTATTTACGTATCTAATTTATATAAAGTTCCACTAGCTCCGCCATAGTAACGGCCTCCTCAGGTGGGATGTTGAACAGAAAAGAAGATCTGGTTGGAAAGAGAGGTATGAGTATGAAACAATTTATTTCAGTTGGATGTCAGTTTATGATACAATTGGTCCAACTAATGGCTTTGAATTGTGTGGTTTCAACCAAGCTAATTCAAAGTTATAATCTTTCACCTCAGTAAAAGGCAGCAGGTTCGACCTTATACAATAGCAAAATATTCCAGTCTTTTATCCTCATTGTTATTGTCGGAGACCAACATTAATGATGGGTTCTGTTATTGATATTGATTTTATGATTAAACGTCGATCTATGATGCGTGCTGATTTCTGCTTACTGTATGTGAGATCGTATTTATACTGTCATTTCTTCTTTTAAAGTCAATTGTCTATCCATAAATACTTTAACTACATTAAGCAAGGATGCTATAATATACATTGAGCTAAGGTATTTGCAAATTTGTCGTAGGTTTTAAAATTTTTCAGGGGTGGGTTCGATGGGTGGTACGATACTCTTCGGAATACTTCCGATTGCATTTTAGAATTTACAATATCTCCTCCATAATCATAGGCTTTAAGAGAAAGCAAAAGCATTTACAATCTATAACCAGATTACCTAAGAAAGCACTAATTGGCTGTCCATATCCTCTAGAAATGCCTCAGGAAGGTTATCGGGTATGTTACCCACATCGAATGCTACCTTTAAAAGTTTTAAAACTTAACAAATTTGTAAATAGCCTTTTCTGCATATTATAATTCTCCTTGCTATAACTGTAGAAGTATTTATGTGGGAGAGACAATGACTTTAAAAAGAAACTGACGAGCATAATCATTTCAATACAGTAAGCAGAATCAGCATTACGCATCATAGATGACGTTTAAATCATAAAATAATATAAATAACCATGGAACATCATTAATAGTTCAGACAATAACAGAGGAAATGATGGAAATACTATTTCATTGTAAAGTAATAAATTTATAAAATATGCGGTGAAAATGATATAGACCGTGGGACCACATTAAAATGATGAAAGTACAAATTTTTCAAGACACATGATAAAAATTGGATCATCAACAACCATCACTGAAAAATTGTTTTCCTACTTCAGGACTCTTCTTTAACCAGGAGTTTTTCGTGTTAAGCTTCACCATGAGGAGAGGCAGTATACTATAGGAGCGAACTAGTGAAATTAATATAATGTGATTTGGTACAATGAAGATATGTTAATTGTAGTGTTTGGATGTTTTGGTGTTAACACTCGATTTTATGTATTATTATGTAAATCTGAAAAGTGACTTTGGAGTGTAAAACCCGAAGGGCATTCCAGTCATTGATTTAAATCAGGATAATTTAGTATAAATGTGTATATATATATATTGTATATATATATATATATATATTATATTATTATATATATATATAGTTATATATATATATTATACTTATATAATATATATTATTATATATTAATATGGAAGACGATGTCCCGGTCGCTTGGCCGGAGTTCGGCCTTTTAAAGATTCCGGCTCCGGCGGAGACCATAGTCTTCGCTTTCTCGGGCAGAGATTATATTTTTGAAAGTAGTTTTGAAATACAATAGTTATATTATGAAGTATAATAGGACATTGTATGAATTAAATTTATTTGAAGACTGTTCATCACAAACAAGTGTAAAAATTTACTTTAATATGTTTTGAGTTGTGTGATATATTAAGGGCGGGCCAAAATAATAATATATATACATAGATATATAATAATATGATAGGCCAATATGACAACTTTACTAAATTGACTAATTATATTGATAAACAACTTAAAAGGTTTGATATCCAAAATGACAGCCCTCTGCTATCTTTGTAAATTAGTTTAAGAATTGTAAGAATTTTTTTGGTCCAGTGTAAAAGAACTTTTAAACTACATGCGATATCTGACCAAAAGACTAAAATTTTGATATATTTTAATCTTTAAGAAAGATTTTTAAGTTTTAACAAATAACTTGAAACGTATATATATTATATAATATAATATATATATATTAATATTAAAGTTTGAGTATATATATATGATATATATTATATTATATATATATATATTTATATATTTATATATATTATATATATATTATATATTATAAAGTTATTACGCTGTTATGATACTGTAATGGGTATCACTAGAATTTCTTGTAGAAAATTAAATTATATGTAAACACAAGTAGTGAAGGAAGTTAAAATGCTTATACATTGCTATTAGGTAACTTCTCTAATATTTAAATTAATGCTTAATTATATTGAAGAAACAGGAGCTGATCAGCTAGTGTTTGAGAAAGGAATATCCTTTGATTTGCATAAATACTTTACTGCTGACTAAACATCTCTGCTAAAATCCTTGAGGTGGAGCAGAGAGTATTTCATAGTTTCATGTAAGATGCAATCAGAATAAAGAGCTTTTCTTTTTTCACATAAAGTTAAAATAATTGATTTGCCGATTCATAAGTGGTGTCGAAATATTATCCAAGTATAAAATATTTATCACAGTAGTTCGAATAGTATTTTCTAATTCAGGTTGTTTTTCACTGCTGCTTCTTCGTTTGCATTTTAACTTTTTTCTCCCTTTGATCAGTTACCACTTGGTTTGATTTATGATATTTCATTTCTTGAGATTTTTGTAGGCATATCATCAAGCACTTTCAGAATTGAATTTTATTCTCAATATTGCGATTTCATTTTAGATTCGTCATAGTGATCTGTATGGAGAGATCATTTTGATGCATCATTATTGTTTATGGACAGAATCTGAACTTAATGTAATATTTATTCCTTTAACTTTGACACATAGAAAAACAAATTTATTTGAGCCTAAATTTTTATTTAATTCGATCAATAATATAAGGGAGCTAATTTGTATTGTGGTTTAAAAATGTTGCAAGTACATAAAGTTTCCTCTCTTTTAATGGTACCAAAAGTTCAGTAACAGATTAAAGTTCTCTTCTAGTTATTTACACCGTATTTCCAATTTTCCATGAGTTTTAGTTGCCAGATACTTCCATCCCAGTATTAAAAGATAAATTACATCACATCATCGCTCTTTTGTTAATTTTCAAATGATTAATGCATCTAATTATATCTCATTAGTTCAGTGATATTGCATTAGATTTCTAGATTGTTTTCGAATTTGAGAATATATAAAAATGCATTTTTGATTTATGATTCTTTGCAGAATAATATGATGATTCCATCTTGTTTCCACATTTTGGATAAGCTTGTGTATTGGCATTTTGAGATTTATTTGAATTTCAGTTATACTAGTTGTAGCAATTTGGTGATCTACTAAAATAGACTACCATTTTTCTACATAAAGTAATTAAATTTTAATTGATTTTTGAAATAATAACTGTAATTTGTTAACTTGAAAATATCCGATGTATTCGGACGATAACTCGCTTCCCATACACTTGTAATCTTTGGTGCGTTATTGTTAGGAAACTGAATAATTTTCTTTTTTAAATCCCAGTCTTAAGTATTTATCACTTTTTAGACCATATATTTTTGCGAAGTGAGAAGCATAAAATACTGATTCTGTAGTTTCACTCTGTCCTTGAAATCTTTATCATTACAATGATCTGACATCCTTATAAAGCTTCATTGTTTATGACAAGTCAATATTGATGTTAGATATTGCTTGAATTCTTTGGTGAGTGTTACTAATTGTCTGTTACCTTTTATATGTTGTTAGGGATAATTTCTGAAACAGTAACGCTTGATGGAATATTATATTGTGGATACGTATTATTATCTTTAACATTTTGGCTGCGCAGTGAGTAGCGTTTTTACCGGTCGTGAGGTAGAAATCTCATGATGCTGAATATGAAATTGTATCAGGAAGACCAAGGTATTTAAGCCATAAGTGTATTCTATATATATATATTTATTATATATAATGTATTATAATATATATATTATATATATATCTAATATTATATATATTATATATATAATAATATTATTATATATATATATATTATATATATTATATATACCGTATAGCATAATGTAAAAAATAATCAGATTCGATATTAAAATGTTTTGCTATTCCTATAATATATATAATTATATTATATATATTATTATATATATATATTATATATATAATATATATATATATATATAATATATATTATTATATTTAAAGAAGCGAGGAGATGAAAATCCTTTCTGGAAGAGGAAGCAAGAAGTACGAAGTAAGAAAATATATATATTTTGTAAAATGTGGGTTTGAAGGAGGGGGGACAATTTGATAGCCAGAAGGAATAGATTGAGGGGCTCCCAAGTATAGAAGAAAGTCATTGGGATGGGGATAAGGGGGATACAATGATAAAAATCCACCCAGCATCTAGATATAAGAATTTTCAATAACCGAGGCTTGAACCCATCTCCATGCTGATGGCGCTTGCTTTCTACTAATGATGACAGGGGGGGCCAGTTTATATGCTCAAACCGGTCTAAAATTGCAAAGGTAACAAGATAATGTAGTATGAGTACTTAGAAGAAACAAGAGTTTATGGTGAACTTGTATGAAGAATACGATTTATGACGAACATAGTCGCAAATTCAGTCCTTTACGGAAATTAGCGTGCCGACAGTTGAAGTCCTCAGCGGAGGGTTAACAGGGTTCACCTAGAAATTTTGAATTTGATTTCTCCTGATTCCCGCCAAAATTCACAAATTTCTGACAGCTGTTGTTACCCCTTTGGCGTATAAATATCTATTAATAATTATTGCAGCCTATTTAATTTTCAATCAATTAAATTATTGAAATTTACTTTAGAAACTGTTCCATCATCATGGGGGATGGGGGGGGATAAATTTTTAAAAAAAAAATATTTTTATTTTTTAGTAATCGCTATATCTCTCATCCAAAGCACTCCCTTTTTTATTTTTTCCAAAAGTAACAGTTTTATTTATATTATAAGGAAATAAATTAAAGACCATTTTGTTTCTCTGAACAATCCACTGATGATCACCAAGTTATAAGGGGAGATTAGGTTAACTTTTTCTTCTCAAGCTTCTGAATTTATTTTATACTTCTGTAAAAGCTTTCAGTTTTGAAATCTTTCTCTGCTCTTCAAGTTTTTATCTGTATGAATAATTTTCTTTTTCAACCTTTTTATTCTCTTCTTTTTCCTTGGTTCTGTTTTGTTTTGAGATTTCTCATATTCTCTGGGCTGCTCTTCACATTTGTCACATTTATTGAGATGTAGATACTTTAATGTTTTCCGAGATCTTTATACATTGTGCCACTGTTCTTGAGAAATAGACTATGTTCTTTCAGATCTCCACTAATTGTTAATTATGAAACCCCTTCCACTGTCGCATTCCATGCGAAAATATCAGTCCTATTTAACAACCAAAACATTGATTCAGGTATATAGAAGAAAAAAACTAATCAAGTCTTTTAGAAAGTCACCATCCAATATTTTGAATTTTAATTTATTCAAGGGTAGAATGAGCTTAAATGAAAGTAGAGTTATTGTGTTTTGCTTTTAGAATAAAGGGGAGCGGTCATAGTTTATCCACATATTTACACTTCACACGGCCATATTTATTTGAGCTACGCACTTTTGGAAAATTAATTAATGTTCCTATATGCAAGAGTTTAGCATTTTATCATCCACAAGACTTAATGCCCATCATATTTCAGTTCTGTACTATCTTTATGCAAAAAGATGAACTGATGATAAACCTGATTTTGAAACTGATTAAGGAAACTCAGGGTCATTTACAATCGATTGAGTATGATTAGAAGTTGATGGAATGGCTAATTTTCAGTGCACACACTTTTATTATAGCCGTACCAGAAAAAAGTTTTCCCCCAATGATGGTGGTCCTGCTGAGTTTTGATATTCAAATGAGTTTACATTTTGATGTGAAACCTTCGGCTTGGTGCCATATGTTAGATAGATCAACAGTTCGTTAATGCTTTAGTTGCCTGGAACTATAGGTTCTTTACAACCACTGATAACTGTGGTTTCGTTTGACGTAGGATTAAGTTAGTTTTTTTTGTTGAAATCATTTTATAAATAAAATAATATACCTTAACCTGCACAAATCCCAAAATCATTCCTTCAACCTCAAAAAAAACCACTTAAAAAGTAATAAATCCTAAAGAAAAAGATATAACAGTTAAGTAATAGTCATACAGTCTAAACATCCACCAATTCAATAAAGGATGATTTGGAACACTCTAACGAACAGAATAGGAGAAGTAGGTAATAGTAGAACTAAAATAGAGAACAGGATAGAGTATATTACTGGAATTATTCTCGCCACTTTTCATTCACTTATAAATACATTCTTAATTCCACCAATTATACTAGGAAAAGATATAATAAAAATGCATTGGTATGGTATTCTTCTATGTTTTGAATTTTAATTTCCCCTGATTTTTTGGAATTTCAGGAATATCCTGACTTTCACATAATGTTCAACGTTTTCGCCCTGATTCCCTGAAATTATTTTTTCCCTGATTTTCCTGACTTTGCTTTCCAGGAAAGTTTGAACTGGTTAATCACAATGTCTTTCATACAAAGAAAATGGCAGATTGTCCAGAATCATTTCCCCAATTTTGAATGAATTTCTGTGCTTTTTCTACATTCATGTCCCAAATCTTTGTTTTTCTCAGTTATTTCAAACGGTGTAGGCTGAAGTTTTTTTTTATTAAGAGGTAGAAGTTGATGATGGATGGACATGGATCATAATCTGCTGTGTCTGTGATATCTTTTCTTTTTTCGGCCACTTTTCCTTTTGAAGATTCAGATATTTCTTTTATTTAAATATGTGGTTTTATGTTCTTTTCAAGATATCCGTAAAGGTTTTTACATATTTTTGAACCTTTTTTTGATTCTATTGAAGTATGATCCTAGTAGCGAAAAACATCCCCAGTTATACTATTATGCTTAGTTTAATCTAAGTAATTTCACATAGAGAAGAATAATATCGAAAGGAATCAATCGATTATCGTTCTTAATATTTTTAGATAAAATATGTAAAAAATAAAATAATTATATTATATATATATAGTAATTATATATTTATATATATATATATTTTTATTTATTATATATATATATATTATATAATATTATATATATATATATATATATATAATAATGCTTATATATTACTTATAATATATATATATAATATAATTTATATATATATATAAATATATATATATATATAATAATATATATATATATTATAATATTATTAAATATCTATATATATTATTATATATTATATTATGTATATAATATAATATATAATATATATATATTATATATTATATATATATATATTATTTATAATATATATATATAAGGTATATACATTAATCTATTTCATTCTCCGGCAGGAATTAAAAATTTTCATTTCCGCCTCCGGCAAATTAATCTCGGTGCAAATCATAATATATACGTAAGAGTGGCGAACTTCCAAATAACTCATTCCTACGGACATTTGCAAATGGTTGATTTAAAACCATATTTTTTTTATTAATAATTTAGTATTTAAGACCATAAATTAGGTTTATGTTTTGTCTTTTATTCTTAAATAGAACCGTATTTCTACAACTCTTAAATTACGACTTTTATCTCACTTTTAGAATCGTAAATGTTTGTTTAAAATTTATTGAAATTTAAGAAGTGCAATT
Source organism: Trachelipus rathkii (assembly GCA_015478945.1). Classification (NCBI taxonomy): domain Eukaryota; kingdom Metazoa; phylum Arthropoda; class Malacostraca; order Isopoda; family Trachelipodidae; genus Trachelipus; species Trachelipus rathkii. The sequence goes on from JABUQX010042219.1 coordinate 10,276, forward strand.
CCATTAACGAATGCAATTTTATCAGGCTGCAAAGTTATATATAATACTGCACTTTTTTTTTTTTTTCGACATTTTTTTTATCCAATAAGATTCGGTCCACTTTCTTAAAGCATTAGAAGTGGCAAACATTAAAGTAAGTATGATTTAAATATTGTAATAATGATTTTTGTGGCAGGTGACCAAATGGGGAAAGGGTAGCAATAGGGCAAGGTAGCATGTCGGGATGGGGTTTATGTAAACTAGTTCATCCTTTCTTAACAATGCAAAATGTTAACTTAACCAAAAATTTAATAAGACTACAATCAAATATAATTATTTACTGTTTCTCCGAAGGAATCAAGTTACGATCTATTTGGTAAAAGTATTAATAGGATGATTATTCAGAGGAATGGATAGGTTTTGTAGATGCTAAATGGACATCGATACAGGGAGGCTGAAGAGCGGTAAACCGCGTTCATCAAAGCTGCTTGACAGGCAATCACAATCCCAGAAAAATGGGTAAGAAGATGCTCCATAGAATGGAGGGTTGAACGTCGATACTAGCGCCCTGGGGATTCGGGTTGGCTTTCGTGTTAATATTAAAGCTGTGTCAAATAACTTATACATGGAGTAAGAATTCCAGTATTCCAATGACAGACAGGGATTGAGTGGTTGGTTTTTTTTTTGAAGAGATGTCGGAATTTTAATGACTGTATGAGTGGTATAATATAGCTTTGGGTAGATGAGATTTTCTGGGAGTTCTACAATACTTCAAATCATTAAAGAATTGTTCTCCACAAATGATGAACAATTGACAATAAAAGGGAAAAAATACCAAATATTTTAGGAGAAGAACTTTTGAAATTTTAAATACCTCCAAGAGCATAACATCCATTATGTATGCCATAACTGCATAGGTACCATGTTTAGTGCTATTGCAATATTTCTTTTAAGTCAAATATAGATTCTAGTATGTTTTCTTATTTTTTTTTTTAGTTTTGGTATTTCATTTAGCATATTATTCTTCTTGTTTAATAAATAAGGTAATCCTTTCTTTTATGCTAACTGTGAACCAAAATTACATCTAGTTTGAAGGTTCAAAGTTAACAAAGATTCAAGTATTAAGTAATTTGGTGGCACTTTGCCCATGGGGTTATTTGATGAGGCCAGGTAGCCACCTAATGTGGTTTTAATACCAACTTTATACAAAAAATGTCATGAACTTCCAGAATTAAGGATGCATGTATAAAGTATAGAGTTGATAAGATACTAAATAGAATTTCACCATTAGTGGGAAAAGTGAAAAAGTGGCTTACCGTTGCCACTTAGGTAATATATATTATATACAAAAGAAATATTTTCTTTTTAAATTGGTTTTTATGTCGCGATTTACTGTGCAAAACAGGGTCCATTTCACTGCTGGGTGGAGAGATAGGAATATTTCTGTAACTTTTTTTCAATAAAAGCCGACATTTCTTTTCATATTTTCATTATATTTTTTTTTAGAGTCGATCCTGTGATTTTCATAAAAAGGGGGGGTGACAGCCCTATATATATATATTACATAGATATATATATATATATATATATATATTAAATATATTATATAATATATATATATATATTATATATATATAAATAGTTATATTATATATATATAATGGTATTGTAGTATTGGTGCATTATATTGTATAATTAAAATATAAAATTCATTTAACAAAAATGGTTTTAAAAATTATGTTGAATTTTTTTTTAACCAAATTTGAGTTTATTTGAGTTAATATTATTACTAAAATATTATTAAGCTCTGAAAACTATAACAGATTCGGCTTTTTTTACGTTCGTACGTAGACATATTTGAGGGTTTCAGTTTTGGCACTTTTCCTCGAATTTAAGGAAAATGCTAAAAAGTCGTTCGTTTGTCAATTTTAGCACAATTTTAGTAAAATGCTAACGAAACGTAGTAATCTAAAATTCGTAGGTTGTTTTTCCCGTGCCTTACCGAATTATTATGAAAATGCTAAGAAAAATGTAACAAAGAAGATTGCGGGTAAGTAGTTCGTTGATTTGATGAATGTTTTATTCATGAAATTAACTTTAAATTTATTATATGGCTACATGAAAATCACAATAATTGATCAATTATTGTGATAAAAACATTTGGTATTTTTTATTTATTGTTTATTCCAAAACAGTGCTTTAAGACAGTGATCATATTTGTAAACAATGGTGATTATGTCCGAATTCGTGCTAAAATGGTTAGCATTCTTTAGAGGTTAGAAAATGAAATGGAAAACGCTGAAATTGAAAATCACTGTTGAAATGCGATTTCAGATTTCGTAACAATCGATTGATATTATTTTTATAAATCGCTTTTATTCACGTAATTTGGGATCGATATTATAGACATAGTGTTAGTAACTAGTATAAGTAAAAAACTTGTAAAAGATATTTGTGGTACTATAAAATAGAAAAATAGTAGAATATATATACACAAATAGAAATTTAACTATATATATATATATAATATATATATAATATATTTATTATATTATATATATATATATATATATATATATATATATATTATATATGGTTTAAACAGTTTTCGTTCTTACTAAAATTTTACCAGCCACGAAGCACCATACCTTTCATTATGCTAATTTATATATATATAATATATTATATATATATATATATATATATTATATATTATATTATAATAATTATATAATTATAATATCTGTTATTACCTTTGTTTTTTCTGTATTTCCGCTTGAGCGGGGTAGTGGTATATATATATATATATATATGAATATACTTTATATGTATATATAAATTAATATTTTAATATAATTTATATATAGTCGGCCATTAGGGGGTGAGTCGACGGGAGAACAGATGGGCGGGGGACTTTTCATACCCGGGTAGGGGGGGGACGGAGGAACCGGACACCAGATAAAAGAGCGGTGGTTCGGAGAACCTCCCGAGGGGGGGAAATAAAGTCCTAATTTGTTCGGAAGGCGGAGAGAGCGATCTCTCGGGGCGGTTACTTGGGGTAGCCCCCCTTGTTTTTTTTTTTTTTTTAAATAAATTTTTTTTATATATTATATATTAATATATATTATTATATATATATATATAGATATTAATATATATTCTTATATTAATTATATATATATATTATATATATATATATATATTATTATTATATATAATAATATATTATGTTTATAGAATTATTTTAATTTATTATTTATTATTATTTTTATTTTATTATTCAGAATCGTTTCGAATTTTTTTTTTTTTTTTAATTACCGTAAACGTATTGGCCTTACAATCGATTGTTGATAATCGTTCAAAATTTGATTATGGAAAATAATAATGAATAGTAATAAAAAATGAAACCACAAGCATACGTAGCGATTATCCTCAAAAAAAAGAGAAAATAGCCCATTTTATTTTGGAACGTTTTTATTATACTTTTTCTTTATATACATGAATAAAAAAAAATCACGTAAAAAACTCAATTAATTTCTAAAATTCCTAAAGCGTAACGATTTTTGATTCACTATTGCACTATTATTACCAAAAAAATTTTCCTTGATCACTTTTGCAAACTAGAAAGCAGAGACTTACTTAATTCTCTATCCATTGCTCCAGCGATTCTATCAAAAAACTCTACTGCATTGACTTCAGACCCTAGCCTATTCCTTACAGAGGCCATTTCAAGCCTTATTGCCCCAGCTCCAATCACAACAAGCTTTTTTGGCACTTCAGTTAGAGATGATGCGCCATGCAGTTGATAAAATGATATTTTTCTCATCGATGTTAATTCCTGGCAGAGAGCTAACATCAGAACCAGTTGCAATTACTATATTTTTTACCTTCAGTACCTAACCTTCAGCTGAGACTTTAAGATTACCTTGATCAAAAGAAGTAATTTTTCCCAAGACCATTGATTTTAGTGATTTTATAAAGGTTAAACAGATATTCTATTCCTTGTCCCAATTCTTTGATTCTGGCGTCTTTGTAGCCTAACATTTTTTTTAAGTCAAGACTTATATCCTTAACTTTTATGCCAGGTATTGATAGATCATTTTTTGTGTGAGCATACTGATAGGATAGGAGGAATGGAGTAACGATTTAGAAGGTATGCATCCAACTCACAAACAGTTGCCACCAAAAATGCTATTTTTATCTATACAAGCAACTTTCAATCCAAGTTTTGCAGCAGCGATAGCACATTTGTAACCGCTTAGACCACGTCCTATAATAACTGACCAACAAAAAATTTTTTTTGCTGCCAAGGATATTTTATCAAATTTATAGTATATTGGATATGCTGATTTCAGAAATGACATTAGTTTTCCAAGATTGGCTCTAGTTCTTGAGATACAGGGTGTTCCAGATTTACTCTTATACAAATATCTTTTTTAATGCATATTTTACAGTAATATCGTTTTATTTCTTTTTAAGGGGCTTACCTTTATATATACTTTATTTTTTTCTATTTTCAGAACACTATGAGTACTTCATGAAGAGCCTGTTTGAATAACCCCAATGTATTCTGCTACATCTGTAGTGAAGCTTACCAGGAGAACCAAAGAAGAAATATTACTAACTTTGTGAAGCAAGCATATCTGGCATACTTTGGAATGAAACTCGGAGACCAAGATAAAAGTCTTGGGCTCCCCATATGGTCTGTAAATCGGTGTGTCAAAAATCTACGTCGGTGGAAAAATGGACGAAGAAAAGGTTTAAAATTTGGTGTGCCTACGGTATGGCGGGAGTCAAAGAATCACCACAGTGACTGTTATTTTTGTTTGGTTAATGTGAAAGGTATCAATCGTTACAAGAAACGTAAATTTGAGTATCCGGATTTGGAATCAGCAAGGCGACCTGTACCACACTCCGACGATGTCCCCATCCCAGTGTTCACTACACTCCCAGACCTAGCATTGTCTGATGAAGAAGATATCCAGGATTTGGTGTGCACACGTGCAGATAGTGGTAGTGAATATGAAGAAAGTACTTCTACACAGCAACAGTTCTCCCAGGAAGAGATCAATGATTTAGTATGAGAGTTAAGTCTCTCCAAGCAAGATTCTGAGCTTTAGCATCTAGACTAAGTGTAAAGAACTGTCTCAAGGCCGAATGTAAAATAACTTTTTTTTCGGACAAGAGAGGTAGTAGCTACTTCTTCCATATTTCATTGAAGAAGAAGACCTAGTATACTGTATGAACATCCCTGGACTTCTACTCCAAATGGGGTTACCTAAATACCGACCAGAAGATTGGCGATTGTTTATGGATAGTTCAACGAGAAGCTGAAGTGTGTTTTATTGAAAAAAAAAACAATTGGGCCAATAGTTTAATGGGCTATCGATTCCAATAAGTCAACCTCAACGAACAACTGAGAGGATATGAAAATATATGAATGATCTTGCAGATGCTTAGGTATAATGAACACCAGTGGTCTATATGCGTTGATTTGAAGATGGATATACTAAGTACCCTTGTTTAATATGCTTGTGGGATAGTAGGGCTAAAGAAGACCACTGGGAAAAAGTTGTATGGCCTGCTAGGGAAAATATGACTGTAAGTGCATCAAATATCATTAACGAACCACTGGTTGACAGGGGAAAAATTATTTTCCCACCACTCCACATCAAACTAGGACTGATGAAACAATTTGTTAGGGCCCTAGACAAAGATGGTGAATGTTTCAAATATATTTGCAGATTTTTTCCAGGGTTGAGTATGGAGAAACTCAAAGCTGGAATCTTTAGCGGCCCTCAAATTCGCCAAATCATCAAGGATGACAATTTCATAAATTCCATGACTGATATTGAAGCATCTGCCTGGAAAAGTTTTGTCTTGGTTGTTCAGAACTTTTTGGGCAACCATAAATCTGCCAACTATGTAGAACTCGTACAGAAAATGCTTTCAGACTTCAAAAATTTAATTGCTAATATGAGCATAAAAGTTCACTTTCTACATAGTCACTTAGATCGGTTTCCGGATAATCTAGGATGTTATAGTGAGGAACAAGGGGAGAGGTTCCATCAAGATATCAAGGTGATGAAAGAAAGATACCAAGAAAGATGGGATACACACATGATGGCAGACTATTGTTGGAGCCTTCAACGTGATTGTCCACATTCTGCACACAGAAGACAATCATATAGACAGCGATTTGTAATGCATTAATTGTGATTTCATTGTACTGAATTGAATGTTTTGACCTATTAGCATTTTATTTACTTACTCATTAACAATTTGATATATATCTTTCGTGTTTTTTATTGTGAATTGCGTTACAACCTAAAATAAATTGTTATTATTAATGTATTTTTGTGACCACCCTGTACCTCAAAAACTAGAGCCAATCTAGGAAAACGGAGGTCATATTCGGAATCAGGGCAACAAGTTACCTATAAAATGACCTTTAAATGTTTTGCCGCAAAATCTTTGTTGGCCAGTGTATAATCAAGTCATAATCAGTCATAAAGAACAAATCTATTTTTTTTAAAGAATAAACATCACTTTCTTCTGCAGGAATAAGAGGGCTATAATATGACTCAATATCTTATACTCTTTTTACTGTTAGTGGCTCTGACATAAAATATTGCCTGATTTTATGTCAATACCATAAATATAAGTTACTCGTAGTTATTAAAATGTTACTGTGTACTCTAGGTGTAGTAGTTACATCTGTGAGCTATGTATCCAAAAAGTTTAGCCAATTTTTGGCTCCATAATTTTTTACCATCCTCATTAAAGGCTATTAATTTACCATTTGAAAATGGTGTGATCATTTTATCACTAGAGATTGCTGGTGATATGGAATATAAACCTCGAACCTCATTGATGCCATTTTGATAAGCCCAAACAAGGCTGCCATCTTTTATATCAAATGCATGCAGATAGTTATCAATAGTCAATACTACCAACTTATTGTTTATTACTACTGCTTTCCCTCTTACCGGAGCTCTCAATTCTTTTTTCCATTGAATCTCCCCTGTCTTAGCGTCTATTGTGTGTAGAATGTTATCCACCATAAAGAAAACATTTTCTTTGTAGCTGGATAGATTCATATTACCAATTTTTTTCCTACGCAAGAGGAATAATCTCCAATTCATTGCCCTTAAGTTACCAATATCAAAAGAATATAAACTACCATGCTTTTCTGCTAAAATAACGCTATTCATTTTTTTGCTACGCAAGAGGAAGAGTAATATTTCCAATTCATCCTCGAGATAGTTTTTTATCTACTAAACTTATTCTTTTGTTTGCCATTGTATAGTTAGCCTACTATGCAATAACATTATCATGACAATTATTATTTTCATTATTTATTGAAAACAAGATTCATTAATATACATACCGTACTAGAAACCTGAATCACAACGAAAATGTTCTTATTTGTACATTAAAAGCATTGACCTATAAACAGAATGTCATGCCATTATGTAAAAGCGCTCTTAGATGTACGGTCCCAAAGAGTAGTGGTAAACTATCTAGATCATTTAAGGAGTCATTATGGTTACATGGGTGCGCAAGAACGATGCAGGCAGTGCGTAGAGCAATACAAAATAAAACTTGCTGAGCTATAACCTCAGTCTAAAAACTGTTGTAAAATGGAAGAAACTCATTTGTTACAAATGTTGCAATGGGTCCAAAATAGCCAATTCCTGACCAAAAAAGAAGAGGGTTGCATTTCGTAAGCATACATTACTTCCATTAGTTGATTGCCTATATGCCCTGCAGGCTACAATTCCGCACTTCTAGTTGCATCGCTGTTTGCAGAGACATATAGAGAGATGTTAAACCCAAGAAAAAATTCAAAACAGTACCCTATAGCACATAGATATAGCAGAAGTAAGAACAGAGGAAGGAAAGGTATACCTACTTATTGCTATAGTTAGAATGTCCAAATTTGTTTATGTTGAGCTCCATGATAGTGCTACGTAATTTGATCAAGATCTTTCCACTTGATCCTTGTTCTTTTTTCACAATATCCATGCTTCTTGCAGCACTTATTTAGGCCCCGATTCTTCATGATTTTTAAAATGATCTCTGCATCATTAATTATCATTACCAGCTTCAGCAGCCAAATCTTCAGTACATGCATGTATATAATTTAATAGTGTTGCAGCTACTTCCCTGTCATTCTGTCTTGGATCTAAACAGTAATCTACCAATTTACTGATTGATTGTTTATTTGTAACTTGATCTTCAAACTGCCTGAGAGGTCCTACTCTCTTTTCTAAATCTATAACAAATTGCTCTGTTTCTTCATGTGTAAGTTTACCTACTCTGTATTCTAACTCATTTGCAATTCTTGCGTGTTCTGTTTCTTTTTGTCCATAGCAGTTTAATAAGTAATTTATTGCTCGAACTGTACCATTTAGACTATTTGCAAGTTCTATTTCTAAAATTCTATGTAATGACTCTTGTACTGATGTTGTATAAACCTCATCGATCACTTCTTTTAGGCAGACCAGAGTATAGATTATAAATTTTCTTTCTTCTCTTGATTCTGACAGGCTCTTTACAAGATCAGTAAGAGTTTGTACTATAATGTTTCGCACAACTTCTTGATTTCTTATTAAGCTTGGCACTGTTTCTTAATACCTTGACCCACTGCTTATCTTCAGGCAATCTTCTTTCACTTATGGCAGTTAAAATTGTACTTACAAGAGTTGGTTCAGTTATTGCCTGAAAAATAGCCCATGACACTTCCAATGATAAATGGTAAACGAGAGACAATAAGTATAAATTAGAAATAGGATTGTTAGAGTGTATCCCTAGAACATCTTTAACAGCAGCATAAAATTTCTTTAAGGCACCAGAATATCTTGAAGCAATTCAAAATTACTTAACCTACCAATGAATTTTTCTTGTATATTTTGAAATCTTGCTGCAATAAATTCCTGTTTATATGCTATTTTTTCAGCTACACCTTCAACTTTTTCCTTTACTTCCAGACCCAATGCACCTGCTTCTGCTCCTTTTTCTGCTATAGTTGATAACCCACTAAACAAATCATCAGCCGCTTCTCCTAGACTCATGTTAAATGCAACATTATTAACAACTGTTTCGTGTTTGCATTCCCCTCTTACTTTTTTATATAATACAAACAGAGATATACTTTTAATACGCTTATTAGCATTTCCCTACATACTGAGTCAAAAGGTTTCTTGAAATCAATTGAGACGATGATTAATGGCAAGTGTCTTCTATAAGCTTCTTCTATACAGTAGTGGAGGATAAACAATTGTCCTTGATTCTTGCTCCTGTGAATCCTGACTTGAGTTTCCTTTATTTTGTGGCAAATTTTGATATGTTCCCATATTTGGTTATTTCCAACTTTATATATACTGGTATATCTATTTCTTGCCCTATATCTTCTTTTGCTATTTGCTCCCCATTTTCATAGTGTAGTATTATCTCCCTGTGGGTACTGTTAATCCCCTTCAGTGTTTTTATATTTCCCCATACTTTGTTATTTTTTGTTTTTTTATTTTATCTAAGTATTTTTCCATATTTGGTTATTTCCAGCTTTATAAGTTTTTGTACTTTTTCTTTTTGTTCCCTATACTGTTCAAATAGCCCATTTCTAATATTTTCATCTTTAGCATTTCTCCTTCGCCTATTTATTTCCTTCCTTTTTCGGATTTCACCTCATTTCTTCTGTTATCCATGGTCTTTCTATCTTTTTTCCTGTATGTTTTTTGCAAAATTCCATCTGCTATTTGTTTAATATGTTTGTTCATTTCTTTTAAGTTTTCTACTCTCTCTGTACTATTATTTGTTGCACCATTTCACCTTTTTATAATTTATCTTTTCCACTTTGCTGTTTAGGTGTATTTGTATTAAATTATGATCTGATAAATCAAATACTTCTTATTCCTCATCTATAATCATTGAATGGAAGTATCTACTCGTAGCTTTATTAGTTAGTGCAAAATCTATAACACTTCTCAAGTTATTTCTCTGCCATGTGTATAATCCTCTGCACTCTTCACTAGAATTTAGTAATTTTAGCTCGAACACATCTATCCATTCTTGTACCATCTCTCCTTGTTTATCAAGTTGTTGATTCCCCAGCCATGGTGTAAGTCCATTGAAGTCTCCTAAGATCATAAGATTTTTTGTACTTTCATCTTGTAATAAGGTTTTACATTCTTTTCTTATTTTGGTATTTCTCCTTTTATCTTCTGGTTTGTTTCCTGTTGCAAAATATACTAGTACAAATTTATTTTCTATTTCATAAAATTTTACTCTAAAATATAAAAGATCACAATGTTTTTTATCCAATTTTTCAACTTCTATATGCTTATTCTTCTTAAATATTACCATTAATCCTCCTCCTTTTTTGTCCCACTACTCTCTATTGCTTATTATATTGCAAAATCATCTCTAAGGGAAAACTTATCTACTGTTAACTACTAAGAATACTAAATTATTTTCCTTATTTACTAATAGTTTGATTTCAGCTAATTTAATTTTGTTTCAAGGGTCAGTCCTTGGATATTAATCGTATTTAGTGTTAAGCTAATGAATATCGCTTACCATTGTATATTTCCTATTGTCTTCACTTAAGCCACCTGAACAATTTCCATTCTCCCATATTTTTACCTTATTTTAATTTGAGATTGGGTTTCTCCATTTTGCCTAAATCCTTAGCTCTTCTAAGCATATTTTCCTGCTTTCCTTTCCTCTCTTTTTCGTTTGGTCTGAAGCATGTTCTTATTCTTTTGCAATTTTTGGCTTTCTTCAAAAATGTTCCACTTTTGCCTCCCCCGTGTTCATTTCAAACAACAAGGGGTCTAGCTTAACTGGGG
>JABUQX010042220.1:0-20000 GCA_015478945.1 Trachelipus rathkii
TATAGCTTGGCGAGTTGGTGTCCCTGGTGTTGGAAATGTTGTATTATTTCATTATGAAAAGAGTTCTTTTCTACCTTCTTCATATGAATATTAAATACTTTTCATACGTTCAAGAAATATCTGTATCCAACCTACCTACATTATCAAACGGTTCACTTTAAAAAGCAAAAATAATTGTCTACACCCAACACCTGTGCAACCAACCCCACAATCCCTCACGTATTTACCCATTCGCTCACCTACCACATAAAAAAAAATCCTCAAACTTTACTCATTCTTAAGATAACTCCTCTAACACCCTCTTCTCTCAAAAGAATTCTTTCTCTCAACCTCCAACTCACTTTACAAAAAATTTATTAATCTCACAATTTGCATAGACAAAATATTTCCCCTCCTTAATGCCCCTCACATTAATATAGGTGAAACAAATAATTTATCAGGAAGAACTCGCGGTCAACATAAAACAACGAATTCTAAACATCCGTGACTCTTCAAAAATTCTGCTTCACTCACATAGGACTTGTAGTTGTCAATCACAACATTAACATTAAAAGTACGTGCCCAATCATTAGAGTTACTAGACGACCCCAGCAAAACGTAAACCTAGGATCACTATGTACAGAACCTTTTCCTAATTTAACCTACCAAAAAGAATACATTCAATCTAACACAAAAACTAAAACAACAATTCTTACCACCACAACATTTTTCAAAACATAAAAGCAAAATTTTACTTAATTTAAACTACTTTCAATATTTTCAACTGTTTTACATATAATCTTAACAAATTTTATATTTTTATTTAGCTTTTAATCCTCAAATAAAATCGTCTGAGGGAGGGTCTCAGAGAAATTAAGGCCGAAAGCTTTACGAAATTTAACATCTTTATGAAAAGACCTTGTTTAAAACTTTTTAATAATATATAATAAATAAGGCCTTCTATTATAATATATGATATAATATATATATATATATATATATATATATATATATATTATATATATATATATATATAATATATATATATATTATATATATAATTTATATATTGTGTGTGTGTCAAGTTGTCTAGACGGTGGTGCAATCGTTATATGGGCAGGGGAAGAGCTGTGTGTGTGAGGTGTTGGTGTGTGTGTGGGTGGTTTGTAGAATATGTGGTGAGGAAGAATGATCAATATTTTTATGATTAGAATGGTTAAAAGAAAACAAAAAAAAAGTTAATTCTGTCTATTTGTGAGATACTGCACACCACTGCTTCACTGTAGATTTTTTTTCCTAAATATCGATAACTACATCTTTTTATCATTTTTAGCGATATTACTGCGAGGGAGATGGGTTTGCTTGTGACTTGTTTTCCAAACTTCACTTAAGGTGTGATGGGTAATTATTTAATTCAATGTGATTCTTTGGAGGGTAATTTTAGCAAACTTGCGCGGTATGGTGGTAGTTAGGAGTATAGAAATCGTTACTATCTCTTTAAATAAAAGCTTTGTTTGAGATACCATGTGTTAGTTTTTGTGTGTTTTTTTAAAGAGGCGAAATATAAGATAGAGATATTAGTGTGAAAAGTAAATGACATACTATTGCAAATATTAATAAAAAAGAAAACGGAGTATCAGAGACCACAGCATAATCATAGCCGTATCAACCTTGCCATCATAAGTTTTCTCAACTTATAAGCTTTGACGGTTATGGGAGTGGCTGAGGGGTCATGGTGCTTTAGATGGATTATCTCTTAGTAACTGTGTATTGCATTCTCACCAATCCTGTAATTGTAAATTTCAAAGATTGAGCTGGCCAGTGTTGTAATGGTTGGAATAATTGTGGAATTTTGAAATAGATAGTAGATTGGAATTACTAATAGGCATATCATGGACGAATCCTGACATAAATGTTAGAACATGAGGAAAGTTATAATAATATCTCTATTCCTAAGTACATAGTCGCTATATATATATATATATATATTAATATATATATATTTATTATATATATATATTATATATATATATTTATATTATACTTATATAATAATTAAACCATAAATAAATCTATATGTATAATGGTGTAATTGAAATAAATCTTTTACTCACAAACTTCTTCTGTTTCACCTCCGTCATTAAAATAGTCGATCGAATTTAAGTCATCAAGGTCATCAACATTTTATTGCAATAGCAGAGCTTACGAAGCAATATCTACTTGAATTTGGTGTCCATTATTGCAACCAGAATATCTTTTTTTTTACCTCTAGTATTAGAGTGACTTATAGTGACTTCTCCACTTAGGATTTATAAAAAAAAAAAAATAAAAAAAAAAAAAAAAAAACCTCGTATCAAGAAACCTGAAAATAAAAAAAATAATATTACTCCATTTTTTGGGTCTTTTTTTTTTTTTTTTTTTTTTTTTTTTTTTTTTTTTTTTTTTTTTTTTTTTTTTCAAAATTTAATTAAATATTCTTATTATTTTTGTATTAATAGATATTCTATTTTTATGTAAATTTCGGCACACAATTACTATATATTTAATACAGTATAATGAAAGCTTTCTTTCATAATTATGGTTTAACTTTGAAATTTTTCCCAATGAAATAGCCAGTGTGGGCCAACTCTGAACAGATAGATGGAAATTATAATCTAATTCTTGTCATGTTTTCTTTTATAAAGTAGATAATGAAGATGACACGAACATTAAAAACCCCGAATGTTTTACGCCTCGCTCCTAGTATTTGATTACTGTTAAGTTTCCACAAGCTTTTATACTGTTTTCGCCGTGGGTAATTTTATATACGAACACCTGTTTACCATGTTAAACTTCTCAGAAAGGCAGGCGCACGAGTTACCGCACGCATAGTATTGGCTAGCGAAATTTTACTCACGTTGGGCTGTCGAGAATGCAAAGTAACTATAAATTTGAATTTATTGGTTAATTAGAAGCGCTAGGAAGAAAGAGAATTAATCGACATCTTCATTTTCAATCACAGTATACGACAATCAAAATTTTATGTATTATTTTCCTTAAGCAGCGCTGCATCGCTAAGCAAGCAATGAGGGTTCGCCCCTGAGATATATGCAGTACTTTCTTCGTAGAAGTACTCCGGAGGTATTCTTTTCTCTATTGAGTTTAAGGGAATATCCATGTTATGTATAACTGGGAGTTCTGAGCGTTCCTTCCTTCGGGTTCGGATATCATCTACGTTATTATATTTGTATATATATATATATATATATATATATTATATATATTTATATATATATTATAGATATATTATATATTATGTATTATATATATTATTATATTTATATATATATATATATATTATATTATATATAATATATCATATATAGTATATTATATATATATATATATATATATAGATAGGAATATAGTAATATATATAATCGCGCTACGGCATTAATACTATATCAGTATATAGTTAATATATATTATAGTATTTATATATATCATATATATATTATATATTTAAGTGTCTTCAAATCCTTATCAAAGCTAATTCCAATACCTTTTTATCTACTGGCAAAAAATATATAATTGGTGGAATATTTTATTGCGTAAATCCAATTTAGCTGTGTAGCACAGGCTCATCAAAAGGTTATATTAAAATTATAAAAAAGTTGATATATTTTAATTCTCGCGTTCAATTCGAACTATATCGATATATAAATGCAATTTATAAAAAGAAATTGATATTGGATATTAAAACATTAGTGTAATGGGGTTAATCTTTTGAATAATAAGTTAAACGTTTATAAAATGATTAACTGTATAGGATATAAAATAATGAGAGCTATATATCATGTCTTCATATTTGTGGAATTAAATCAAAAATTCACTTCATCATCTGCACATTAACAAAACTAAGCAATAAACCTAGAACAACCCCCATACCCCAACATCTCGCAACTACACACATAAGACTAACACTCATTCGAACATGAATGTCAAGCTATCACTTCTTCTTATCATTCTATCCAACCTCAATCAAAACGACCCACTGAAGCCGGTTCCACCCCCCATTCGATTCTTTTTTTTTATTATAATAATAGAAAAAATATTCATCGCATATTATCATAAAAATAATCAATCAACAATTTCCCTCCACCACACCCTAATTTCCTTCCCACCCATGCTACACGCGGCACTTTAATCATTAAATTCAGTGATAATTACACAAATCTCCCATCCCTTCTACTCCGCATTAAGTTGTTACTTCTTTAGAATTAATACTGGATATCGAGTTTTGATTATTGAAGAAAATTTGATTTTCGAGAACCACACAATGAACGCTTTAACCCAAACCACACCCACCAACACACCCCAAAACGCCCACCCCGAAACCTACCACCACCCCCCCAAAAAAGAAAGCATTTAATAATAATCAATAATCACATTCACTCATATAATAATAATAATAATAATAATAATAATAATCAATAGTAATAATAATTCAATAATAATAATAATAATAATTAATAATAATAATCCAACTCCTCCAACAGAACTCCTCTAATCAACTCAAATAAGCATTTAATAATTAATGAATAATAATAATAATAATAATAATAATAATAATAATAATAATAATAATAATATAATAATAATAATAATAATAATAATAATAAAATTAATAATAATTAATAATAGTAATAATAGATAAATATAATAATAATAATAATAAGTAATATAATAATTATATAATAATAATAATAATAATAAGAATATATAATAATAATATAAGGTATATAATAATAATAATAATATACTAATAATAAATAATAATAATAATAATTATAATAATATATAAATATAATAATAATAATAATAATATATAAAATAATAATAATTAATAATAATAATAATAAATAATAATATATAATTAATATAATATATAAAATAATATCAAGCTCGCTGACCTACCTGGAGAGGACCCAACCCAAAGCCAACACCCCCACACGCAACCCCACCCAACCAAACCGACCCACCACCCCACCCAACCAAAGCACAAACCAAACCCAAAACCACCAAGCCCTAAGCCCACCCACCCAAAGAGAACACCCCACACCTACCGACAAACCCATCTCGTCTACACCCCACAACAGCGAAAAATCAAAACATCAAACACTCCCACACTTTACACCTCCCAACACACACCACCCCATCACACGCAACGTACCCACCACCCACACACAGTCGCAACATATCCACCCCCCCACACACAAACATACCACCAACCCCCACCATACCACCCCACCCCCCAACCCCCCCACCCGCAACCCCCCAAACCGAATAAAACAACCCACATGTTATAACCTTACCGATATTCTACACGCGAGCTCCAAATTCCGTTACCCCTCTATTACCAGAAACACACTACACTAATGGGGGTTGCGTTAAATGATTTTTCTCTTATTGAATTAAACTTTGCGACCCACAAACATTCAAATTCAGAACCCACCTCCCAACAACCTCTCGCTCCACAAAGCCACCAACACTCCTCACAAACCCTTCGCCACCTCACGCAGCCTCCCCAATACCTACCAACCAACACAACATCATATCTCCATCCTCAAATTACTCACCATGTACACAATCAAAACATCAGCAAAATCCCCAAACCCCACCCATAAAGAAATCCCCAAATCCAACTCAAATCAATCACAATAAGAACACCAACCCTAAAATCGAATAAATAATAATAATAACAAATCAAACCATACATAATACCACCATAAATCCAATCACACTAATCATCATACAGCCAAAATTAGAGACTTAACTCTCTCACCCCTACACAACATCTTATCCCCCCAAATGCCCACAATACATCACATATACAAATGTCTTTACCATCGTCCTTTCTAAAGCGCGACCACTGTCTCTCTCCTGTAAAAGGAACCCACCAACCCATCAAACGCAGATATCAAATATATACTACTTCACCCCACCCTCACACCTGCCATAAAAACCGCCACCAATCCCACACCCCGCAACACATCACCCATACATTCCCTCCCCCTGATCCCACTACTTGTCATCATTTGATTAAAAAAACCTCTGTCATATGATTTCACACGCACTACACCACTGGTCCTCCAACCAACGACACCATAAGAAAACCTAGTTAACATTTCACACTTTACAGCAAGAAACACCACCCACCACAATATCTCCCTTAGCACGGTACCCCCCCCTCCCCCCTCTCCAAACACCTTTCTATTATTTCCCCTACCAAACCCTCAACAACCCCAACCGCAACACCAACTTTCCCCGCCAACTCTCGCATCACCGCCTCCTCCTTAGACTCCACACTTCCCCCTGTCCACGCCCCTAACCACCAAAAAGACAATCTACCTCACCAGACCCGCTGCGATACCGCGCAAACCTATTTCTGTATTTCAATATCTTGAACCACCACAAATCCACAGCCAAATCTCTCACCCTCCTAACTCCCAAGCAAATAATAACAAGCCAACCTTTTATTCCACCCCCCATCAATACTCTCAGTAAGCCTTTGTTTGTCTGTTAAATTAGTAGCTCGTCCTAAACTTTTAAGTCAACTATATTGGTGTGCTTTTTTCTTTAGCAATCCTCCGACTATAATCCTCTAATTTTTTGACTTGGCATGCGTTTACGATCTTTCGATTTCTCTCTTGGCTTAAGTAATAAATATTAGTTATAAAGAGTTAGTTGAAACGATACGGCACATTTTTCTGATCAAATGGACGGGTACACGATGAGATATCCTTTAAATAAGGGCCGATGACTCTGACTCTAAAATAAAATAAAATAAAAAGATTATATATCAGACACTCTGAATTTTCCTTTCATCAATATTATAGATTATAATATTATAATATATATTATATATATATATTATATAACCCTCCCTACAATCAATACACCCCACCCCCCACTCTATACTATCATACCCACCCATACCACCCCCTAAACAACAAACCCCTCAACTAAAATAACCACACTCCCCTACACAAACAAACCACAACACCTACCATCAAACACCACCCCTATATATAATCAACCCTACACCAAATTAACATAATACATACATCAATATAACACAAATACCACCTATAAATACAAATCCCATACAACCATAAACTATATATCCCCTCACATCATCACCAACTCACCCTTAATTATACTTATATATATATATTATACCCATATAAAGTTATATATATATATACACTACACATAACTACTATACTATATCTATATTACTATTATTATAATATATTTTATATATTATATATATATATAAAATATAGATCAAAATATATTATATATATACTATATAATAATATTATATATATATATATAATATATATAAATAATTATTTATATATATATATTTTATATAACTAAGTATACTATATATATATATATATATTATATATATATTATTAATATAGTATACTTAGAACCTTATATATATCATATCATAGATGATATATAAATATTTAGTTAACTATTACAAATTATAATATAGTACTTATTACCTCTAATATAAATTCAAGTTATATCATAATCTCAAATACCAAACCCCACACTCAAACCCTGTACTAATCAAATACATATACATAATATATACTGTACTTAATAATATACTAAAACATAGACCACTGCAAGCGTCACAAATTACTATACTATCTTATCTTTCACACTACCAACCAAATAATAATCTAAGATATTGACATTATAATATACCTATTATTATATAACTACTCAATCATATTAGCTACTAATATTTATTAATAGCATCATATACTATATACACTATACCTAAAATAATTATAACTAGGTATATACTACATATCATCACTACTATAATACATATATACACCAAACACACACACCCATTTCCCTTTTTTCCATTTATCACTATATACTACAATATAATCATTATAAACTCACCCCTATACTACTCAGACGATTCAGAAGCCGTTATCAAAAACCGAAAACTACCCACCCCATACAATGAAAATCCTATACCACACAAAAACCCAATCACATCTCACCCCCAAGCCATAATAAGCTACTCTCTAATTGAATAACCTTTACTCTCCGTATCCAACCCTCTCCAACCAACCCAAAACAATGATACACAACCCACGACACCATAGCAACCACCCCACCCAAAGAATATCAGTCTCAACCTAAGCCAGACACGAAGCGAAAAAGAAATAACAGGGCAGCAGGAAAACATTCAGTCCCATATGTGGGAAGAAACACAGACAACCGAAAACAACATATTAAGACTAAAAAAGTTATTTATTTTGCACCCCCTGGAATACATAGTCTAAATCGCCCCCCGGAATCCCATCCG
Organism: Trachelipus rathkii; assembly: GCA_015478945.1. Classification (NCBI taxonomy): domain Eukaryota; kingdom Metazoa; phylum Arthropoda; class Malacostraca; order Isopoda; family Trachelipodidae; genus Trachelipus; species Trachelipus rathkii. Next base: position 8,366 of record JABUQX010042220.1, read on the forward strand.
GAATAAGTCGCAAACCATCACACCATCCATCAACACCTGCGCTCTAACTCCCCCTTTTTTAATACAAAAAAAAATTACACCGATCTAAAAATACCCACCAAAGGTCATCAACACCAACGCCCTGCTAACAACCCACCCCCACCCACCTAATACAAACGACACATGAGAAACCGAACTCCACTACATGGACCCACTCCCACCCGTGAATAATATTATTACGACCGCACCAGCCGCACAACATCGTATCCCCAACGACCAGAGAGTACACACACAACGAACCCGCCCCAGACCAAACAATGTGTGTATCAACAACAATAAATCGCACCACCAATAGCTACTGTGGAATAGAGACAGTTAAAACACTCTTAGTAAAAAATAAATATCACAACAGAATAATCAAGAAATTGTCCTATTTATCTTTAGTGAGGACAAAATTTCTACTCAACCATAATTGTGTATAGGAGTTTGCTCCACAATATTACCGTTGCTGATTTCAATCATCTCCACTTTACACTTAAGCCATTCGTGCATTGAAGGGCGTCGTTGAATTGAGCGCCAATGAAAGCAGGCGTCGTTCTCGATCCCAACCACCCAACACAAACCTTGTCCCAACCAGACAGCGCCCACAACAACAGCATGAAAAAACCACCAACCAAAACCCAAACAACCCCACACACCCACCAAAGACCCACCCACACCACCCACCCCCCCAACAATCAACAACAAAGGTGCTGACACACGTTCAACTCTTACGACCTATCAAGACTATCTATTATACATCCAACTATCCCACTCAACTTATTAAAATATCTCCTATTACCCTACTAGCTAATCTAAAATTTACAGAGCACCAATCAGATAAATGTTACACACAATATTTTAACATACGTATCACAAGATACGGTAGCTAGCCCGTCGCTCTCCACAACAACAAGAAACCCAACCCAAAACCAACAAACACGATCGATGGAAACCATGATCAATGCCTAAGAGAATAATCAATCTAAAATAATCAAATACAGAAAATCGAAATTATTTAAAAAAACTTTTGTAATTATTTAGCCGCCGTAACATCGAGCGAATATATACACTGTAAATGTGCCAAATAATTTATATTTAAATAAGGACTTTAGAAAGATATTTAATAAAACTATGTTATGTGTTAGCAGAGAAGAAACTATTTGTTATTTTTTATAACTTTAATTACCATGGCTAAAATGACCTGTAAAGCAAGACTAAAGGTCCAATATAGAACTAACGTACACGGCCCTAAGCCTTCCGGATGCTATTAGAGGACACACCGCCCACACAGATGCCGGGTGCTACGGGCGCTGACCTTACTGATATTATTCCGAACCCTTCCTTAACCAAGGTACCCGTCCCGTAACAATAATTTATCGTTTTTTAATAAAACCTCGCTTCCAAAACTCTAAAATTTTGAAACATCAGTCCTCACACCTAACAGTTATTTTTAAAAAACCAACTTGAAATAGTTAATTAAAAATTTAACAATACACACAAAACAACACCAACCCCAACCAGTCCATTAACACCAGAACTTCAAATTCAACATTAATTTCTTTGTTATCACTTCAAACACAGATCTACATATTGATTAAACCTACACCACACCTCACTCAGACACAGTCTTTTCTTCTAACCGACAACAAACTTTGAACAACTATTTAATAGTTAACCATAACAACAAACTCTTGACCAAAAACCCACAAACAACCCCAATGCGTCCTAAACCCCCTAATAACAATATACGTTCCACGCTCGCACGTTTCTAATACACACCACTAAAATTGTCCAATTTAATAAATTATACGTTATATGTGTAAGTAAATCTGCCACTCCTATAACGGATTAACATGGCAAATGGATCTGGTGCTGGGGAACGTATATTACCCATGAGACTTTTGGTGTTAAAGTAAATCTGAGTGTTTCTACGTTGAGAGGGTCAGTTTGTAAGTACCGTACCCTCTACTGGTCTGCTCTTGATTTCAGTGAACCCCCAGGTGGATCTGGGAATCCCGGCCACGTTGCCACTAAAGCTTAAGTGACCCTTCACCGACAGGACGCAGCCACTTCACCAATACTCCAAATATACTCCCTTGAGACTTAAAGATTGCTCCTGCGGTGCTCCAGTTACACCCTTAATAACTCTCAGACGGCGCTCCGTTAATACTGAGGCGCTCCAGGGGCGCTCCGATGCTCTAGTGAGCGGAAAGTCCCCCAATTACTTATAAAGCCGTCCAGGCTAAGGAAACCAACTTCGTCCTTCTCCGAGCACCGCACCAATTACTGCCACCGCTTGATCACTACCGTCGTTTGGCTGGAGCTGTTGAGTCCCACCGACACTTTAGCTGAAGTTGCTGGGTCCCACACTGATACTTAAGCTAGAGTTGACTAGGTCCCACGCCGACACGCGTACACGGGACTTGATATAAACATACTTGAAACCATTTACCAAAGTTGTCGTTCACCAAAAAAAAAAACTCCAAAAAAATCTTCGAATATCTATTTCCGGTTGATAACACTCAAAAAATCCTCAAGGGACGTGACGTCTATTAGTTCTTGCCACTGACCAGCTTTCCAGTTTACATTATTAATTGTTTTCACAAGTTTCCGAGCACATTTCATTCTGCAAATAAAAGTTGAAATTTTTCATTTATGTGTATAAAATACGTATGCCGTAAGTTAGTTACCTATATATTTATTTATTTCTTGATTAATGTTATGTCCTAATTACAGTTATGCACAGCAACAAAGATTTAAATTTTCCTGTTTCTGCAAGTGAGTATTGTTTGATTTCCGAGACTTCTGATTACTGGGTCTTTATCTTTCCCAATGTCATACAGGAAATTCTCAGGAAGAAGTATAATATATAGTATATATAATATACTTACTATATATATATATATATATATAATACATATATATACTATATATATATATAATATAGTATATATAAATACTTATCTAATATATAGTATATATCTATAGTGTAGTAGTATAATATATATATATATATATACTCATTATATTATAGTAATAATTATTCATATAAATATAATATATATATATATATAGTACTATATATATATATATAATATATATAGATATATATATATATATACATAATATACTTTTGCACATAATATATATTTATGTATTAGGTATATATATATATGATATATATATATATATACTATATATATATATATATATATATATATATATATATATTAATATATATATTATATATATATATATATATATATAGTATATATATATATTATATTATTTATATATTAGTACCTATATATAATATGTGTATCTGATTAAATTTCTATAGACAATCCTCAGAAATAATTGTACTCAACTCCACACCACAACGACACACCACCACATGACACACACAACATAATTGATATATATATACTATATTAGATATATATATATATATATTAATACATACTATCATATTTATATATATATATATAGATTATATAATATTTATATATAGTATATATATATATATATATATAATATTATATATATATATATATATATAATGAAAATGCCAGGGGCCAGAACGCGAGCCCAGCACTCAAATAACGAGTTATATATATATATAGATATATATTATTATATCATATATATGTGTTGTGTATTATCCCCTCTGAATAAAATTTATAAATCTTCGGAAAAGTAATGCCGCACTCGATACATTTCATATATAAGAACACACACACACACGACACACACACAAAATTAATATATATACTTATATATAATATAAATATATAAATTATAACTATTCTCTATTTGTTATATATACTTATACTATATATATATATATATATATATATTATAAAACTTTGCTTTCACTCAGATTTTTTTTATACTGAATTTCGAAACAATCTTCTATCACTGCTTCAGTGATATTTAACGGAAGATGGCGTATGCTTGTGACTCTGTTTTCCAAAATTACCAAGTTTGATTTGGTAATTTTTAATTCAAGGGATTGTTTTGTTGAGGAAAAATTTTAAGCAAACTTAACTGATGGTGTGGAAACGTTACTAATCATCTTTAAAAATTGAACCATTGTTATAAGAAATAAAATATAGTTTGAAAAGTAAATGCCATAGAATATTTCTTACTATTGCAAATATTAATAAAAAAGAAAGCGGAGTATCAGAGACCACAGTATAATCATAGCCGTATCAACCTCGCATCATAAGTTTCCTCAACTTATAAGCTTTAACGGTGGTAGGAGTGGCTGATTGTCATTGCTTAGATGATATCTCCTACTAACTATGATATATGATTGCTCACACTCCTGCAATTGTAAATTTCAAAAGGATAGTGCAGGCTAGTGTGTAATGAGGAATAATTGTGGAATGTGAGATTAGAATAGTATATTTTATTACTAATAGGCATATCAGAGACGAATCCTAAAAAAACGTTTGAAAGATTTAATAATATCTCAATTCCTAAGTACAACACAAGCTATATATATATAATATATATTATATATGTATATATAACTATGATTTATTATTATATATATAATATATTATATATTATATATATATATAATACTATATATAATAATATATATTATAATATATAGATAATAATTCTATATAAAAATATATAGTAGTATATATATGTATATTATATATATATTTTATAATATATACTTATATATTATATATATATATATATATTATAATACTGAATATAATATATATATATATATATAAGTATATAATATATATGATAATATATATATATATTTATATATAATATGACCCGAACCCGATCTCCACCGGATCATATATTCGAGCCTATAGACCTAATATTTATAGACCTACCATTTTTCTCATACGCATATACATATACACTATCAATGATATATTATATATTATATAATAACCACTTGATGTAATTGAAATAAAAAGATTACATTACAAAGTTTATTTGTACAACCTCCCCATATAAATATCGATCCGAAATTTTCAAACGTTCATTCATGTTATTATCAACATGGTTTGCTGCAATGGCCAAAGAGAACCATTCTACTAGAAAATATCGGTGGCATCTGCAACATAAATTACTTTTTTTTACTTTTATATTTAAAGTGACTATTATAAAATGACTATAAAACTAATGACTATAAAACTATAAAATGACTATAAAAAAAATCTAATCAAACATATATATAATATATATATATAAGTATATACTATATATATATTAGTATATATATATTATATGTATATATAATATAGTATACTATATTTATATATATACGTCTATAATTAATATAATATATATTTATTTCTATGACACTATATATCATTTGCCATCACCATCATAGATATTTATATATTTATCATAACGTATATATATATAGATTATAGTATATCTATAGTATATATTAGTAATATACCTAGTATATTTTAATTATATCTATATTATGATATATATCTATATTCTATTTATAATAATATATGATATATCTATATATTATATAAAGTAATATAAGTATATATATATATATATCCTATATTACCTTTGATAGTATTATATATATATATTATTTATATATAATATGTTTTATATTTACTATATATTGCTATATATAATATATACTATATATTATATTATATATATATCACTATATCTATTAAATATAGTATATTATATATATATTTATATTAATAATAATATATATATATCACTTATGTATATATAAATCATATATATTTAGGTATTGTGTGTGTGTGTGTGTGATGATAAATTCTTTAAGCATAAAATATAAATTCCACAGAAAATATTTAACACATCCATATATATATATTATATACATAGTTTATAATATATATTATATATATATATAATTACTATCTATATATATATATAGTAATATAATATATATATAATATATATATATATATATATATATATTACTATACTATTAATACTATATATATATATAGTATATAATATACGTATATATACTATAATATTTATATAATTTACTATATATATTTAATATATATATATATATAATAATATATATGATATAATATTATATAAAATATTTGAATTATTATATATAAGTAAATAGACGTATTATGTCAAGCTTGTATTCTATAATTGATATATATAAAAAGTATTATATATATATTATAATAGTATATATATAAATATATATATATTTATATAATATGGTATATATACTAGTTATATTATAGCATTAGCTGGAGATATATACTATATATATAGTATATTATATATAATATAAGTATAATTAAGATATAGATCTTATTCTATATAACTGCATAATTTTAAAGAATATATTTTAAATATTTAAATATATATTTATTTTCATATAAATATATATCAATATAATAGTTTATCCAATATAAGCTATATAATATATATATTAATATAATATATAATATATATATTAAATATGTATAGATACTATATCTACATATGGTACTATATACATAAATATAAATATAATTTAATATAAATCCTTATACCTCCATACTGGTAGGATTTTAAGTTAGTCTATTTGCCTTTTATTACATACATTTACTAAATATATATATTATAATACCAAAGACTAAAAAGACTGGTTATATTTGCCTGTATTATAAGTATTTTCTTTACACTGCTAATGCTCTATTACCTCTTTCTCATGGATATCATTGTTTTTCTGCGAAAGAATGAAGGCAAAAGACGGAACTATTTACACTGTATTAAAGATAGAGCCATTAAAAGCCCAATAAATCAGGTAAAAAAGCCATTTTATTTTATCACTAACATACATTCACTACAATATAAGGGAAATGAAAAATGTTAAGCATACAATTTCTGACTCTCTAATAATAATAAATAACATAATAATAATCATAAATAATATATAATGAAAGATAAACTAAAATAAAAATTCATAATAATAATATAATAGTACTTTTAAATTTAGGAAAACAAAATATTACACTAAAATTTAATACTTAGCTTCTATATAAATAATCAATATTTATAAATGAATAAGAACAAAGTAACAACACATCTAAAAATAATATGAAAATAACTGAAATAAATAATAATTGTCCGAAGTCAATAATTAATAATAATAATAATAATTAATGAATAATAATAATAATATTAATTAAAACTAATAAAATATAACAATAATAATAATAGCAATAATATAATAATAATCAATAATAATAATTACATAATAATAATAATAATATTAATCAATAATAAAATAATAATAATAATAATATTAATTAGAATAATATAATAATAATAAAATATAAAATAATTAATTAATAATTATAGCAATAATAATAATAATAATAAATGAATAATAATAATAATAATAAGTAAATAATAATAATAATAAAATAATAAATGAATTAATAAATAAATAATAATATAATTAATAATGATTAATTTAAAGTAATAATTAATAATAGCATAATAATTGTACATACTAAATAGTTTAAGTAAAAGTGATAGTAGAATTGATATTAGCATATATAGTATATAATTAGTATAATATATATATACATTAATATATTATTGTGTAATATATATCATATAGTATATATATATAATATATATATATATATATATATTAATATTATATTATATAATATATATATATATACATATAACAATAACATCACACCCCAAAACATATTTATTATAAACATGCAGTATATATATACGGTATATATTATATATATAAATAATATATATATATTATATATATATATATTATATCTATATATATAGTATAATATATATATATTATATATACATATAATATATATTTATATATATATATATATAATATTATAATATATTATATATATATATATATATATATATATATATATATATATATATATATAATATATATATTATATTTAATACTTACAATTGATATTATATATATATATATATATATATATATATATATATATATATATATATATATATATATATATATATATATATATATATATTATTATAATATATTATATATATTATATATATATAATATATATACTATATATATATATATTTATAATATATATATAATATATATTTATATATATATATATATATATATATATATATATATATATATAGTTAACCTCAATTGTAAGTATTCGCAAAAATTTTAAATTTGTTTTTATGTTTAAACTTATGATAAAATTTGCGTAAGCAAAATCTTTGCATAAGTACATCAAATATTGTATATAAGATCACGTTTCATTGAGATACTCAATCAGATACAAAATCAGAGGACACTCAGAAGAAATAGAAGACTCATTTGAGATATTAACTCCCGAGCTCCTAAGAAAACGCAGAATTCGAAAAGGGAGTCCAATTCAGAAAATTCAGTGGCATCTAGTTACAAAGAAAAAGAGTATCTTAACTGTTGGGCAGCTTTTATTACTTATTCATTGAATAAATCATTTGTTTTATAGCTTTTAAATTATCTAATTCATATAGAGGCCTAACCGAAGAAGAAATAAAAATAACATCAAAGAACTACATTAAGAGCCCCTATATATTGGTAATCCCGAAAGTGGAACACCCAGCCTTCTGATAACCTATCATCATTTCACCAGTAACTTCTTATTACGATCAATCTTACTAACTCCTTCATCCTCACCAACAAAAGTTTGTCTCCAGAAGAAAACAATCAAAATGAAGAAAAAGAAAAAAACTACAATAATACTAAAAATCAAAATCAGGACACCCCGAGAAGATGATTCAAACAAACGGACATTATCGATACGGACTTTATTTTTCATTAATTTTGGATTACTGTCTTCATCTTTTCATAAATATCACAGTTCGAGGATTCATCGTTAAACATAGCAAACTTCCTTTTCGGTATAGATTTCTTTCATCATTTTAAGTTTGGATTATGGGCAGAAACCCATTTTTGGATTCCACTATGAACTCAGATTCCTTTTTGAATTCTAAATGTTTCTGTGCCAGCTCCCTTTTATTTATGAAGAAATCATTCAAATGAAGGACCTAAATTTCAGGCAACTTCGCCTCTACTTATGTCAGGCAATGCTTCTTTCGTAACTACAGCTTTGAAGACTATTTCCGTGCGCCTTGATCAAATCATGGATACATTGGAAACGCCTTATACTGGACCTTTCCTTGGATTCAACGGTTCGATTGATGTGGCCTATTTAACTCTTGTGAATAACTCGATTGTTCTATATCAATTATGTATAAACATTTTTTTGTATTTTTATGCATTGAAATGTTTGTATATTTGCTTAAATCTAACGGTTATAAACAAATATGCTTGTGTTTGAATGCACCTTTCATTTTATGTATAACATTCTTGTATTTTTATGTATACCATTTTACATTTTTTCTTTTTATGCATTCAAATGTTTATATGTGTGCTTATGTCTAGGGACATAACCAGATAGATGAAGCTTCTTTGTCATTATATATTTTTATTATTTTAAGTCATTGAAATGTTTTATATGCTTGTGCGCATTTTCCAAATGCATTTGAATTAATTATTATTCTTTTATATTATGTATTTATATACTTTACCACTCCGTGTTTAGCATGGGAAGCAATGTAGTACCCTCAATTTAACTATATTAATATATACTTATTATATATATTATATATATAGATTATATATATATAAAACTATATATAATATATAATATATATATATAATAAAATATTAAATTTTATTAAATATTTTTATATATAAGATTTTTTTTATATAAATCTTATTATAATTTAATTTTTATAATATATAATATACGTATATATATATATATATAATATATATATATATATATATTATACAATACTATAATATATATATGTGTATATACATATATATATTACTATAATATATAATATATATATACTATATATATATATATATATTATTATATTAGTATATATATATATATATAATATATAATATATATATATAGTATATATATAATATATAAATATATTATATATAAATATATATATATAATATTATATATATATATATGAACGATATAAAATCATTTCATTGAAATTAATTATATTTACTTTCTTTTTAAAATTCCTTTAATACAGTTATCAGTCGCTTAATTATTTTTACCGACAACTTTTATCCATTTCTCAAGGGACAATCGCGTCTCGAGGACAATACACACACACCTCTATTATAATACTATAACTAATTCTATAAAAACATAGATACAAGTATAATATATATATATAATATATATAATATATAATCTTATACTATATATATATTATATATATAAATTATTATATAGTAATATATATATATATATATAAATATATATATATTATTATATATATATATAATATAATATATAATGGGGCACTGACCAAAACAAATCTAAACATTTTATTATATCGACTAGTTTCGGGTGAATCCAACATCTACCCAATTTCATTATCCAAGGCTTGAACAATGTAACAAAAAGTTTAAAAAATAATGCAATTCTTAAGGCTTATAAGAAAGTATATATAAATAATAAAGAAAATTATAGTTTTGCCCAATTCATAGAAACAGAACACTAAGCGACAAAATCTACTTCAAGTATACAAAATATGTCTCAGTTGTAAATTTTTAATTCAGCTTTGGAGCATGGTGCCAAATATAGTAAGGATTCTAAAGAATGGAGTTCAGGTTCTCTTCCCAGTAAGTCTAAAATATTGAAATATGAATCCTGTATAGGATTGATTTCTTTGAACGGAGAATGAAATTATCGTAAGAATTAGGGGATGGTGCAGAATCTATAGTAGATACCTTTATGCTCAGCAAGGGCGAATAGAAAGGATTAGAGTAGGTCTTTCCTGATGTATGTGGCATCACACATCACCGCACTTGTATTGTGTGATTCATTTGGTTACGGGGAAAAGGAGTATAAAGGTGTTTGATCAAATCTGATTTTGAAGAATTTTCAAATTTTATATTTCTTTGGATAAGGAGATCTGCTGATGAACTTGGGGTAATTTGTTTTTAATATTCCTTTAATTCTGTTCAATTTCACAACTGCTCTCCCCATAAAAGGAATTTCTATAGGTACAATTAATTTAGTGCAAGAATATTTTGCTGAAATTTTAGAAAGAAAATTGCATTGAAATTATGCCTTCAATGATAAACCGGTGCGATCTCCCATCTATATATATAATATATATAATATATATAATATATATAATATATAATATTATAATATATATACTATACTATATATATATAATATATATATATATATATATATATATGATATATATATATATAATATATATATATTATATATTATATATTATATTATTGTTGGGAGAGAAAATTCGCAGAAGTCAGAGTTTCAGTTCAAGGGTTCACATGCCACCTTACACGTTGCTTGAAAGTATGCAAGTCAAAAGTAGTTTCGAAAATAGATAATGGAAATGAATTTCATACTTTAAAGTTTAAAGGATGGATGGAGGAAGAATTAAAGTTAGATTTAACATTTTTTCAACAAGATGCCAAAAAGGACATGAAGAAGAGGAACCTAAAGAT